>JAAPAO010000770.1:0-13934 GCA_013115145.1 Perkinsus chesapeaki
GCTGTGAACTTCAAGGGTAGTGGAGCCTCACTGGCTCTCCTAGGAGGAATTGCTGCAGTCATTTCAAGCTTTGCTCTCGGCCAAAAGAAGCCTGGTGCCATGGAACGTCCGATCTTGGAGGCAGCTACTAAGAAAATCGTGGACAAAAGTGGGAATAAACTTGATATGAATCTGACGGATGCCGGACTTGCTATTGAGAGAAAGGTTCGTAAGGCCTCTGATAACGCCCAAAAAAACGGAGCTTGAGATCCTGATGAGACATATTAGGATAACCGGTGCCAAGAGCTAAGTGTTTACATGATTTTAATGTTGTTGATGTCTTCTGTGTTCGCGAGAAGTTTTTGAGTTTCAAAGTTCCACAAGATGAACCTCCAACCAGAGTGTGATCAACGAACCCGAAAACACACCAAGGTGGTTATATGGTGAAAGTATTCCATTACGTCCAATGGACGTCGTCCATATACCCTTGTGCTCGCATCGCGTGAGTTTCCAAATTGGAAATTACTCAAAGTATGTATGTTGGTGAATGAACGAAGCGCATTCTGTGAAATTCCATCTGATTTACGTAGATCACATATTCTGCCAGCAGGAATGGAATGTAGCTGGTGTCAAGAGGTTCTATTCCTCCTGTCAGAAGCCACGTGCGCTACCAGAGGTTCATGTAGAGCTACCCAAGCAAATGAACGTCTGCCGGATAGGCTGTGTCTCACTGTTTGTAGGGAAACTCTTCACCAGTGGTCATTCAAACTTTCCTAATGTCTTCGTCGCTTGACACCTTCACAGCATTACCGCGAGAGTGTTTTGGAACGTTCAAGATTTTCGGTAGGCGCAGTCTCCTTGTAGGGAAGGTGCCTCCGTATGGTCTCAAGTTAAGACTCTTTAGTAAAGAGTCTTAACTCAACTAATACTTGAAAGTCTTGAGAAGTCTCAGACTTCAAGTCTGCAATCTCCCGTTGCGACTTCAAGTTGTAAGTTGCAAGCTCCCTCTTAGGCGTGGCTTGCGAGTCCAGTGTATTCGAAGCTCTTCAAGTCGGCTATCGGTGGATCGACACAGCGTCGGTGTACAAGAACGAAGTTGAAGTTGGCCATGCGGTGCGGCGGTGGTTGAATGAAACGAGCAACGAGAATAACGACATAATAACCGTCACGACTAAAGTGAGTCGAGGTGCCGCACCTCAGGTGCGGATGAATTTTTATTCTGATTCGGTGAGTTAGATTTCCCCATACGAGCTCCTCGATGCGAACTCGGCTGCATTAGCATGCTTGAAGCGGCTCTCATTGCCTTCGACGGTTAGGAAGATCATATTAATTCACTGGCCAGGAGTGGCGAGAGAGAAGCATCATATGACCATACACCGAGAAGCTCGGAATGCAGCCTGGAAAGTGAGCAACGTCGAAGCTTGCAATACTTCTGAAACTGGATATCTCAGGTTTTGTGCGGATTGAAAAAGGAAGGATTGGTCGACGTTATAGGAGTTTCAAACTTCAACGTTTATCATCTCAAGTTGCTTGCTGATGATCTGTCTTCAGAAGTATGGTATGAGCAACCGGCCATCAATCAAGTTGAGATGCACGTCAAATGTCAGCAGAGGGAATTGATGAGGTGAGGATTGCGATAGAAGGCAGGTTGTGAAGCAGGCAGCACTAGAATCTGTTAATCTAGAAGCCTTTTAAATTCACAGATTCTTTTAGTAAAAGGCTAGCAAGCGTGATTACCCGCACTGCTCGGAGACCCAGACTTCTTCATTGTTATAACACAAGTGACTGTTCTCAACCAGGGTCAACCCTGTTCTCAACCCATTGTTTTATCAATAAATAAACAAAGAACATTAAACAGTAACTAGCACAAGCTAAGGAAAGAAGACAGAGATTGTGTCACGGGATGATTGGGTGATAACAGGGATCAAGCGCCATTATAGGAGTAATTACTATTAGTCCCGAGGGGTTTTGTACAAGCCACTATGCGGCAGCCGCCTTGCGGCTCCAACTCGCTCCGTCGCAGCATTATATTTCCTTCATTTAAATCCCCGAAATAGGCGTCCAAACGCATCAACATTGCTGGAATTTTCTGCCAGAAAATGTAGATTATCTCTCATTTAGATACTGCAATGAGCATAGCATATTCCTTCAAGCCTATGCGCCACTTGGAGGCCTCGGAGCTCCCCTGCTGTATGACATCGGCGAGGCACTCCAGCTCGACGTGTCAAGCAGTGCTGCCGTACTGTTGCAGTTCATCGCGGGCTGCTGTGATTCTGTTGTCGTGAAGTCGCAAACTCCAGAACGGATACGCGACAACTTTCTGAATTTGCAACGCTCTCCTTCACCGGAGCTGCGCGAGAGGCTCTCCAAAATGGATGAGAACTTTCACTACTGCTGGGACGCTTGCAATGTTGTGTAATCGTTTCCCTAACGAGCGACTCGTGTAAGTCAGTGTCCCACACGAGTAATTCCTGTACGGAATCGGGTTCGCAAAAAAACTATCAAGATAATTGATTCAAGGCTTGGGGAGCACGAGTGCTTGGAGTCTAATAGTATAATACTATTAGTATTAGGCGCCCAGCATAGGGGGGCAAAGGGGGAACGTGCCCTCCTGGGTTGACAGGGAGGGGGTGCTCTGCCCCCCAGGGTGTGGGGGGGCAGGGTTAGTTCGAGAATGCGTCCTGAGTTGCACGGGCCTCGTTCATTTCGCTCCCAGTAGTTGCCCATCAAACTAGGAAACCCCAAAGGCATTCGATAGCGCCGCGAAGTCGAGAGTAGCGATTGTTTTTCTTATTGAAATTGGTACGAATTGTGTTCCCGGCAGCCCGGCGGGCTGCCTCTTGTATACTGCGGTGTCAGATTCTTGTATTACTTTACAAGAAATGACAAGAAATTCTCGTCTGAAAGTTTCAGACTGAAACCGTGCTGTTTTTCCTCACCGAGCTACCTATCATCCTCATTGTACTAGACCCTGATAACCTAAGTGTAGCTTCAGCGCTCTGGAGAGGGTCAAGAGCGCCTTACGGGCAACCATGAAAGATGAGGAATGAGATTGACTATTTCGTTGTCACATTCACAGAGATGTCGTTTATCGAATAGAATCGAAAAAAAACCGCCTACGATTTCACAGCCGGAGCTGACTTCAGGCGCAAACACTTCGCGTCTTCCCTGATGTTATAGGAGTTGGTACTCAAATCGAATGGACTTCACTCTTTGAGTTGAGAAAGCGAGAAAAATTTCCTCAACTCATAGGAAAAATTCTAGTTCTGAATTACTAATTGACACCATGTAACTTGTTTGGTACAAGGGACCCGGGCACCGGCGTCGGGCCCCGGGGTGTGCCCCCTGGGTTTCTGGAAGGCTGGCGCCTATTAGCCTAATACGTATCAACATATGTATTATATTACACAATACAGTAGATGAAGAAGATGTATTTTCGATTATACGTCGAATGATAAGAGCCGAATGACTTCGGGTTCTAAAGTTTAGAAGCAGCTTCAGGCAGCCGCTTCGTGCCACTGGCATGCCCGGCCACTGACCTGAGGCCAGCACGGTTCCTTTCATTGAAATGGTCCTTAACATACACTGTACATGGAGTAACACCATGTTTATCAGCAGTAAGGAGAGTCGCAGCTTCTTGGAGCTTCGTCTTCTTTAAGTTAGCGAGGAGTCGTCGTCGCGGCCGGCATGGTTGAGCCAGGTGAGGCGGGGATACCTCCTATAGGGCAGCGGGCAAGACAGTCTTCGATGGACTATCCATCATAGTGTTTCCGGACTCACTTCGAACTCGACTGAGCGTTAGTCATGATGGAAATAAAATGGATACTTGATTACACTTACTACGTTCAAACTTTGCACACTTATATAGCCTGATGCTAAAGCTTAAAATACACACAATATTGTGACATCAAATAACACAAATAGTGTCCCTTCATATTGTGTGCCGGGTTGCAGATATACGAACTTCACCACAAGTTCAGGAGTCAGGCCTTAGTCCGCACACGTGTTGATGATGTGGCCTGGGGCAATAACCTGTGACGAGGGCAGAATGGTGGGGGAGATCTCGAACTTGCCATACTTAGAGGCGTGGCATATGGAGTAGCAGAGAAGCCTGGGTGTGGTACCCAGGAGCTCTCTCTCGCGGCTCCACCACGCCATAGTGTTGGCCTTGATGGGGTCGGCGGTGAGTCTCTTGAGGGCTCTCTTGGAGATGTCGGTGGCGAGGTCCACGGGGGCACGTTTCGTGCCAGCACGGGGTTGTCATCTGCCATCGTTATCGAGCGGCTGCTATGATAGCACCAAGGTCATCGGCGACAGTCAGAGTAAGACATTCGTAAGCAGTCACGACAGTCTATTTTTTGACCCTGAAGAACTTCGACAAACTTCGTCTGTAAAACAACCGTCTGAGATACACCGCCCTAAAGTAGTCAGCTATACTTTTGATAGTATCACGATCGTAGCCCATTAGGTGGAAGAACTCTCAAGTCCGACTCGAGTGCGGCGGAAGTGCTGCGAACTTCGCAGTGCGAAGTGCTTGATAGCGCCGGCAATCATCAATTGTGGCCTGGGACCAGAATACCGCGCGGGTTCCATCGATACTACCGGTACTATCGGTACTACCGGCGAAGCCTTGCAAGCTGGGGTTTTCTAGAGTAGCATATCTAACCATCCCGCATTTGTTAACGACCACAGTAAATTACTGTCAGTAATAAACGCAACATCACAATTTTCGATTAGTATCGAGAGCGAGACGTGCAATATATAACAATAATCCACCGCAGGATCCTGAAACGAGAGTGGCGGTCTGCCAGTCAGATCCTGACTAACATAATTTGTTGTTTCGGCCGAGTAATACTCACTGCAGTACTGGTCATCATTGGCGCAGTGGGGAATCCCCCCACTGGGGATATCTGTCGTCGTTATTCTAACAGAGTCCACCAATAGCAGTGCTTTATACACAGACGATACCTGTGATTAACACTCATTTCCTTTAATAAATCTCTCTTATCCTGGGGAGTGTGCGATACAGGGGATCCTACGAATAAAAATCAAAATGGACAGCCTATGTGACGTTAAATTAAGGGCATATATAATGGATGGACTCACTTCGACCGTTGATCCCAGACACATAGCCAAGCGTTCTTCGTCCACTGGATATAGCGATGGTTTATGGCATAAAATTTATGCGCTTGGCGGGTTCTGGTTTCCCCGTAGCGATTGGCGACTAAGGTTGAGAAGGCCCGGACAGGCTGAGGAAGGATTCAGCATGTTGAGCACCTCGAGTCAACCTACGGGAGTGTTTTTGATTCAGAATATGTCTGGGTGTTTTAATGGGTCGTTTCTATGTAAAGCACCAGGCAGAACAGGCATATCTCTCTTCTCAACGGATGACAAGCTCGAACTGCCACCATACTTGTCGTCGTGGTTAAACGAAGGCCCTAACACACGCCATCTCATGAAAGCGGCGTAGAAGGGGCCTCGAAGTTGCGTGGCTCTGGAGAAAGTACTAATCGAGGCAAGCAAAAAATAAGGATGTCTTACAGCTACGTCCTTGAAGGCGTACTGTTTGGAGCACGCCCAAACTTCGAGCGTCAGTTCAGTCTCGCCACGAAGCATTGGTGGAGCCAAATTCATAGCATTATCATCTGCGCCTCTGACGACGGAGAAGAGTAGCTCTTGAGCCGCTCAATCCTCTCAAGCGTGTGAAAACCTCCTTATCCATATTATATGGCTCATATATCCGGCTAGGTAGAACGCGGCTCGGACTTGATCCTAGCCAAGTGTTACTAGGTGTCAAATCAGTTACAGTATCGTTTATCAGTTACACTGAAGTATCCGTTAAATGTGACTTGTACGCTAGTTCACTTAATTGGCTCATTCGCTTGCGTACCTTGATGTGCACTATGACACTGTAGACTGCAGCGGGCGATTCCCGCAGTCTACAAGGGTTGACCGCTACTAACGCTCTGTATCGCGGGTTAATCCACAGGAACTGCACAAGCGACTTTCTTGTTGATTATCCTTTCTATCAACCGAGTGACTCGGTCCGAGTCTCGAGGCCTGGGGTGTACATTTCGCCAGAACGAGATTACCGTCCATTGAAAAAAGGAAAAGAGTATATCGAGTGAAGAGCTGGTGAAAACCAAACATACAGTAGCATGAAAAACGATCGAAAACCTGTTGTCAGCAAGTGCTCGTCTTAATGCGAGAGATCAGTTAGAGCTTGAGACTATCTTCAAGTTCAATGTGTGACACATGTGTCTGACGCCAGAGGCTCTGACTCAGAGCCCGCTTGCAACACTGTTGCTGCAACAGCCAAGTTCGTACTGCAAAGCCGATAGAAGTTCTAGAACCACGATAGGATATCGTTGACAGCACGCTTCGTGCTGCACAAATAAGACACCACGAAGAACAACAGGAAACTGCAACTTGAGTTTGATTGTGGGACTCTGAGCATTTCTCGTATCACACTAGATTGATGCACCTTTTCTCGCAGATATACTGTGAATATCTAGCCTGCCAACATGACGACCAAATTACTGTACATGAGATTACAGTACAGTGCAATTACAGTACATTGCAGTTGGCTAAAATGAGTCTCATTACCAGTCAGCGGCTGACTGTCAGCCAGTCCGACTGGCCCAGTCGCCGTAGCAACAGTGCATTTATCGGTTCACTGAGTAGAAATCACAGGGGGGTATTTAAGAACTACCTGAGGAATCAACTTACTGCGAGCTTGGTTTCGTAACGAAACCGTGTAACACGAGCGATTTATACCAGATACGGATTTCTTAGCACGCCAACGATTAAGTTCTTCCAGTGGGTAACAGAATTTTTTTGGCTTGGTTCTCAGTCTAACAACTTGTTGGCAACAACTCAGGTGAGACGTCGTGGTTGTACGTCTGTCGAATGCAAGAGTAACTGAGCACTGCTTAGTGTTTACTAAGCCCTTAGTATCGAGTGCTCTCTAAGCTGGTGGAAACTAGAGAAAGGGTTGCGTCGATAAAGCTGTTGAATAGCTCGGGAATGTGTACGACTTATCGGTGTACGAAGTTGAAGTGTATGTCTCGAGTGTATGTCTTATGTGTACGAACATACGGGATATGACTTCCTCAGCGGAACTCCCACTAAGCTACCGTCTACACTACTTACAGCAGACTGCTTGCACAGTTTCATTAATTAATAATACTCTAGGTCGGAATGAAACGGCTGGCACGCATACACATTGTAGCACACGCGTACCCTTATCGCCTTGCAGTCATAATAACTTGTTATGTTTCTAACAAACCTCTCCAGGCAGGAGTCCTTACGGCGCTGTCAGTACCAGTCGTTATACACCCTCACTGACGATATTAATCTTCCTCAAAAATTCGTAGCAGTCAGGCTACATTTCGTGGTTGCACTGAATCGGTTTTATCATCCAGACCTACTTATTTCTCCCGGGGAAATTCCCCGGCATTAAGAACCTCCTTGATGTCCGACAAGAGGGATGTCTCTTCCACCACGCGTGGTTCTCTAGCACCACTGTGCTACACCAGGAGACTTCGGGTAACTTTGCAATCCCCTCCAAAGTTGCATTGTTACCAGCACGCGAATCAGCTACTGCGTCACCAAAATCATCATCTAAACCATCTTCTAACTGGGCTCATTCGTTGATGTTGGTCCGCTACATCCGCTTCCAACTGTAGCACGTTTTTTCACCGAAATTACCTCGCAGTGGATTCTCGAGCAGCTCCAGTTAGCATTGATGACCATCTCAACGATCCTCGTGATCCTTCTAAATACCGCGGCACTGGGCTCTGCGGCACCTCGTGCCCGTCATCCTTTCTCTGGTCGCACATATTGTAGATACGTTAGATTTCAAAGGTACTACGAGTTTATGTTCTTCCACGATGAATACGACGTTGTCGAGATCAAAATGATTCTTACGAACCTTGAGGATATTGCGCAGTGGTCGACCTATTACGAATACAACAACCAAACTCATTACCTATCAATGATCACTGGACCCAACGACGTCGGCTCCCCTTTCTGGGATCCTAAATGGTGGACCAAGTTCATCTTTCATGAAGATGAATGATTACTGTTGGAGGGACTGCTGGCGATAGATGGTTCAAACGGTGCCACTATCCTTCCACGATCTGGCCCTTTGATACTGCGTAACCCCCTAGGTAAACTCACTTGGTGCTCCTCCTACTTGTCAACTCTCTCAACCTCACTTTCTTCGTTGGGCTTTGTTGTTTATCTTGCCCAGAGTAAATCACAGTGAAGGAAACACTACAATTTTGTAGCCATTGCCCATCACCGTTTCTGTACTCGCTATGATTCACAGTCCTTGTAGTCTCTGTAAATCACAGTTTTTGTAGTCTTCGTAGATGGCAGTTTTTGGAATCTCAGTGAATCACAGTTTCTGTATGCTCTGTGAATGTTGTCGTCTGATGACACTCGTAGGATCTTTCGTTACAATACTTCTTGAGTTGAGTAACTATTAGTAACCAGCACTTGCTCGGTTAGGAACTAATACTGGAACTACTACACCATTTCCAGATCAAGTTAGTGAAACCCCGGAGCAATTAAATAAAGCCGAGACCATATTAGCAATACTGTACTATCGCTCTGAGAGATAGTATTTCTCTATGTAACGATTTTTTGTTAAGCCATTACTCAGAGCTCAACTCGAATATCGCAGTGGCTGACCCAGCACTAGAAAGAGCTCGCAGAGAGAGCTTCAAGTTGGTACCTTACTTCACTTGTCAACGCTTGCTGTTTCCCTTTTATTCCCTTTGCAGCCAACGCTAAATTCTGTAGCAGCCCAAGGGACAGCGGTTCTGCTTGTTTTGGGGCACCCGCTCTCCGAAGGCAAGCCGCTCGGATTCTCCTTTCATACGCCCTTTGGCTACTCGTCAATTCAAATCCCCTCATCTCGTTGAATACAATTGCAACCATTAAATAATCCGCCGCTGATTTGTAACCAGAATCCCGGAGAGCGGCTGTCACCCTTTCCATCTTTTTCTCGTCCAATGGAAACGGTTCAACCCCCATATTCCGGCTCAGCTCCTCCCAGAGTCTCAGCCGAGACCGATACGTTGCCTTTGTGCTCTCAGACAGCATAGCATGTTGCATTTCCCGAACCTCCTTGTCCAGCTCAACCGCGTGTACTGGCTTTGTAAGATACCGCGCACGTTTCCTGCGAGACATGCTAAACCACTCTGAAAATCAGGAAATTGTTAACCAAGAATCAACCCCAAACGGAAGCCATCAGCAAATGGAAGCAGCCAACACCTTCCAGTCCCCCCCGTTTGCTGCACCTCCAACACAGGAACAATCCGTCGCGAGCCACCTGCTCAGCGAGTTCGCATGAAAGAGAATAGCCACCTGCTACACTCAAACAACGCAACCGATAATCCTGAACCAGATTCACAAAGACAGATCCGAGAGGCACGCACTGCAGGCTAAATGTAATCGTCACAATCACAAAAAGCCGTCATCCACGAGTGGCATCACCGCCCGGATCCGGGAACCCTGACCACTCCTGGTCCTCCCGGCCCAGATAAAATAGCGCCCAAACACGGGGCCAGAAACGCACCCACTAAGCCACCTTCCAGAAGGCATCATTTCTTGGCTGGCACAAGCTCCGGGTCGCCGTTGCCAATGCAACTGGAATAACCCCAGGTGAGCTTGGCGCAGTCATCCGACTCAGCTTATCAGCCACACCATTCGCACTACTGCTGATGTGCACGTACGACATTCTCAAAGCCCTCATGTCACAGGCACACTCCCATGCCAACTCGGCCATAACCATGTTTATCGCCGGGGACGACGTTCTCAATTTCATAACTGCCCCAATAGCCGTACGGGAGTCGCTTCGACATCGAATGGACGCTGAAGGAGGCAAGTACTTGCGCCACAAACGAACCGCTATCAAAACAGCCAATGATTCCCATAGGCTCTGGAATCTATGGTCCCCAACCACAGCCTCAAACCTCTTCGTATCCGACGGCAACACGGGATCGAAGAAAAAATTGGAGATCACTCCATCCAACGAAAGGGCGCCACCAAACCCCCATGGGGATGCATCCGCGACCATCTCCGTAGTAGTGCCCGCTGGGAACCTTCTAGCGAATAGATGGTTCGGCCCTGATGCAATCGAGCAGGCCCTCTCCAGCATACACGACTCGTGTAACACGAGAACCACCGCAGCGACCGCGTGATACGGCCGATAGGGATCCAACCAATTCCTTTTGTAGGCATCTCCTTGACACCGCCTAACGCCTTCCACAATGGCCCCAGCAAAGCATGAACGAACGGGATAATCTGACCAGACCAGCACAATTTACCGCACAGTCGGCGTAGCACTTTCGAGGAGACCACTTTATGTGAGGCCAAGGCTTGTAATACCAACTCTCGCATAGACTCCAGCTTCTTGGAAGGGATAGAAGCACAGAGAGAGCTGCCAGACACCGCCAAACGGAAACCAATCCATACTAGCTCAGTCCCCCGTTGGAACTTGTGGTAGCTAAATAAAAGACCAATCGCCGCCCACAATAACACCGGAAGGGCCAATAGGGTAGTGCGCTCCGCTGGTGACTTGGCTCTCACCGAAATATGCGGGTCATCCACAAAGCAACTCACTCTTCCTTCCGAAGGCTTATAAAGTAGCTGAGCCCATCTACAAGCCGCAGATGAGTAACGGCACCATACCAACGGACTAGACCGCACCCCGAACATTAGAACATGGAAAAGGATCCAGCGACCCTCAAAGTAACACACTTGAAACCTCTTCTCCTCGAAACGAACTGGAATTAATTTAAAGGCGTCCTGGAAATCGACCGTAAGGCACTCAATGTCTGATCCGGGTCCCCATTCCAACAGCTCGTGCACATTCCGCCGGAATGATTCCGGACAACATCGCACACTCTCGAAAGGACAATCCTCTCCGGACACTCTACAAGCTTGTTCAAGCGGTTCTCCTTAGCATCGCAAATGAGCCTGAATTTTGGGGGAGACGTATGAGGCTTTGTAGCTAAGGTGATTTTTGTAGCCTTCACTTCCGAACTACCAACCGCCTTCTGCAACTCTTCCAAGCTATCATAAAAGGAACAATAACCAGCTTGACGCTCCTTCTCGTGCAAGGCCCACGTGTTGTCGGGGTCGGCTTCTGCCGACAAATAGTTAGTGAAAGCCGAAGCGCCAACATAAGAGTCCAACCATTCCTTTCATTCGTCCTCTGCAGAATCATCCGCAGGGGAGACGGGAAACCAACCGTCAGGAACAATCCTGGCAGATATGCCAATGGGCGCACCCACCTGCAGCCACGAATGGAGTGAACTGTCAAAGTCAGCCGCCAGATCACCGACAATCTTCCACAGACCAGGCCGGAGCGGTGTATTTGGATTGGATCGTGCACTATCAGCGTCCGAACCATGGCCTACACGGATAATCGCCTCCCTAGCCTGATTGACAACCGGCTCTGGCAAGGCGGAAAAGGAACCATTCAACCCCAAAGACCGTGACACGGCCTCGAAGTTGCTTCTAATAATATCTTCTAGTTCTCTACGTAACTCTTGCATCTTAACCCGGCCATCTGGGAGGAATTTAGTAGCATCATAAGCCCGCCTTAAACCGTTCGACGATTCTGGAACCAGCGGAACGGGAGCATCGCAACATGTCAACAGTGACTGGTGAATAGACTCATTTGTAGACACTGTATCATTCGTGCGATGTGTGGCTGCCACTAATCCACCCTGCCGGACAAGGACCGATCAGGTACGGCCAGCGCCAGGCCCACCGGAGAGGGAAGAGCTTTTAGCACCAACCTTCGGCACATCGGTCGACTTGGACGAGCCTTGCTTCGGGCACAAGTTGCGCCCACGCGGGAGGTCGTGGCGGCCATTGCAGCCTTGGCATAGGTGGATACGACCATCCTTACACTTGTCCCCGCTATGGCGACCATCTTGATAAGCATAGCAGTATTGTTGACTCACGTCACGTGACGCTTTCTGCCTTCCCGACCGGCCCTTATCCGTCTTCTGAGGAGCGCTGGTCTGGGCCCCGAAATGTAGACGCATAACCTTGTGATCAACATGGCGCCTCTAAAACGCCGCGTCATCCGCTGCCCGGACAAAACAAGCTCCCCAAGTCAACGTGGTATCAGAGTCCTTGTAAGAGCTGATGTGAACGCTACGCATGAGCTCATCCGCTTCGACAATTATGGACCAAAACTCATTGAAGGTTTCTGACAAACTTTCTATACCATTCTTGTATCTCTCAAAGTCTGCGAAACTCCCCTGCTGTAACAGAGCCATAGCATGCTTGAAGATTATGAAGCTCTCACGCCATTGAGACAATGAAGGAGTAGATGTAGAGACCACTTTGGTAGGAACACCATCGTCCATCAAGGGTCCATCGGTGGACCTTCTCTTCCCTCAACCTTTTACGTTGACCCGATGTCCATACACCGAAATCGACGAAGGGGGCTTCACCTTCCAATAAACGAGACTGGAGGGCGGATGCTTGCTCACGAGTTGGCAATTGGTGAACCGGAACATCACCGTACTGCTTCTTGAACAACGTCAAACGCGAACCATAATCATCCGCCGATGGCAGAGCCAAGGTGCCTCATCCACTCCATCCAGAAAGGAACTCATCTTGAGCCTCTTAGAAACCGGACCCTGTCCATCCGAGGAATGGGTAGGAGCGTGAAGCTTGTCAGAAGAAGCCAAAGAAACCGTTGTACGAGCCACAGACGGTAGACCGCATTGCTCTCGGCACAAGTCATACAACAGCATCACATTGCTCCTATAGACAGCGTTATCGATGGATTCAAGGGCCTCTACCACATATTTCGGATTCACGAAGGCAAAGTTTGACACCAGAGGCAGGCAATCCTTCTTCCCTCCGAGCTTCAAGCAGAACTTCTCCCATAATTTATCACCAACGTCCGACATCACCCTCAATTCCCTGATGTCGACTCTAGCAGCCTCAACTCTACTGAGGAGGGACACGGGGTTCGAGGGAGGCGCCGGCGAGGATGAGGGAGGAGTTGCCATAAAAAAATCAACCGTGATACAACTAACCGAAGTCAAACGTATATGCTGGATTGAATTCGATTGTGAGATCATAACTACACACGGACATCCTCAAAGTCAACAAAAAAAACAGGACCGTATTCGAATTCATCTTGCACTCTTATCAACTTCCTCCGCACATGTCGTCTCGATCTTGAACTCTCAAGCCAGGGGGCCTTGCTTGTCCATTACAAGTTGTAACTCTCACGCACCGAGAAATTATGAGGTATGGGCCCTTTTTTTGCACCACCCTGTATAACAAAACTGGCGTGTCTTACGTATTTTCCTGGGAATGGGACAGGCCTAGGCTAGGCCGCCTGGCCAATGAATCAGTGTATGGCATACACTGTATGCTCATGCACGGGAGGCAACTGGCGCTCCCGTTGCCGAAATCCCCTCAAATATAAGCTGTGAAATGCCAGGTCGAATGAGTGACAATTACACCAGGACAATGTCACCGGGACAACTAATCCAAAAACGGAGCAGTTCTTGCATCACAATCGAGCAGAGGATATGAGGTATCATCCTTCGGTCCACAGTGGTTACAGTTGATATGATGAGAGACAGCATGAGCAGTACACAGAGGGCTCCACCAGAAGAGTGTTCGGATAGTAGGGGCTCTTCGCATGCGTTCGTAGTGCGAACTTCGCGCAGAGTGGATAGCACAGATTGACGTGAAACGCAACACAGTGCAAGCTTAAGCGTTGATATGGGGGGTGTATAACGATTGGTACACATAAATTACGCACACTTGAAACTCGTACATGGCATTTTTGACTTTTAACTGGTACATCAAATTCCCGTACACTCAAATTTCTGTCGACAAAATGTGATACACCAAAAATAGGTTCAGGGCCAAGTAGTACACAAAAATTCCGTTCATATGAG
>JAAPAO010000771.1:0-13923 GCA_013115145.1 Perkinsus chesapeaki
TGGTCTACCAATGGAACAAGTGGAGGTTCTCTACGGTGACAAGGCTCTGGATGGTGACGGCCCTCTCTCTGAGTATGTAACGGCCCGGGTTGATGTCGCTACTCAGCTGCGTTTGAAAGGCTATGTTAAGGTCTTTATCGAGACTCAAGCTGCTGAGGGTTTCGTTCAACACGTGGAGATAACTACTACAGTCCGACAACTGAAGAAAGCAGTCGAGCAAGCCTCTGGTATTCTAGAGAAGTATCAGAAGCTTTTATATTGCGGCGTAGATATGCAAGACGGTCAGACTCTAAGTCACTACTTTGGTAACGGTAGCTCGGACCACTATGCCGTGTTCTTATCTTATGGTGATGCTGTGAAGGTTGAGATTGATGGTGGGACTCTAGGCAGAGTAACACTCTGCGCTGAGAGCTCCGATACTGTTGCTGCTTTGAAAGAACTATTACGGGCAAAGAGTGCCGAGTACAAGGACATCGGACTTCTCGGTGGTGATGGTGCGGAGATGGTTAATAGCCGCACGTTGGGATCGTACAATGCTGCTCAAGCGTTTGTGCTCAACTTGACTATGAAGTCGCCGCTGATGAACGTTAAGTTCAGAAACCGAGCGACGGGAAGTACGTACGACCTAAGTTTGAGCATCTCGGGGAGTGGCAAAGACCTTCGGGATGCCGCGATCAAGAAAGGCTTTGCTGATAACTACCGTTCAAGCGGATATTATATCAAATTTAATGGCCAACAAGTTGCAGATTCCACTCTTCTATCGACCTACGGTATTACCGAAGGCTCGACTGTCGAATATCGGCACTACTGACTTCTAGATTGCCTACCTCCTACGCTTTGCCGTAGTCGGGAAGCTCACCTTATGTTTCACTCAACGTGCCGCGTTGCGTTTTTTCACACTGCGACTGTTTTGTGACGTACAAGTCCATTATGGTGATGGTCGTAATCTTCCATCTGCCTGCGCTTGTCGTGCTGCTCTATCAGATCTCGGCCTTTAAATGTTCAGCTTGCACGCAGTTAATCAGTAGTCTTGTTCTGTACCAGATTACTTCGAAAGAGAGTGTGAATGGTCACAGACTAATCTTCAAGGGATGTGCATTATTCGTCTATTGTAGTCCATCGGATTCCCCAGGCTTAGCTGCAGGACTTGTTAGCGCATGCCTGCGACGAAAGTCAGAGATCAATGATATTCGGCAGTGATGGCGATTCAAAGATCACGATTGGAGTTGCCTTCTCTGTCAAAGCAACGTGTATGTGCTAACGTTTTTGTATATTCACGGTTAAGTCTTTCAAGGGTAGATGTTGCAATTTGTTACTCCAGCAATCTTCATTATCGCAGCCATGCTCCTTCACCCATCCCTTCTGATGCATCCAGTTGGTGTTTCATTACCATATGCCAACCCACCTCTTTCTTGGCGATGCTGAAAGGGTCATACCTGCGGTAACTATCGATGCTGAAGTATCGACGACAATCGACAAGATCAAGGATGAACTAACCAAAGGCATTGGTTTCTCGGGCTTCGAGGAACTACTGTACCTAGATGAAGCTCCTCTCCATGATGATAAAGCTCTATCTGAAATCAACCAGGGCAATGCGCAAGACCTTCACTTGGCTTACCGAGAATGTGGCGAAGTCAGCGTCCCTGTTAAAAGGCTCAACGGTGAGGCTGTTACTATCTCTATTCGTGGTTCTGATACGGTAGCGACTATTAAGGATAAGATTGAAGGTGTTACAGGCATTCCTCCTGGAGAACAAGTTATAGCTGTTGCTGGTAGCATCAGACAAGACGGTCAAGCCATTGCCGACTACCTCAAAAGGCAGTTGACTCGTCACGTCATCGTCCACCAGTTCGCTACCGTAACCATCCATCAGAGGCCTCTGACATACGGTGACCGCGATATCGCATTTGATGTTACTCCGTCAACTACTATTGGGCAAGTTAAACGCATACTCAAGGACAAGTGGAACGTTCCGTTAACTCGACAAAAGATCAGTTCAACTAATGGAGAGCCTATCTCCGACTCTGTTACTGTGAGAGACTGCGGCATCGAAGATGAGGGATTCTTGATTCTGAACCTGAAGGCCAGGGGTGAGCTCCATGCACATGCTGAAGAGTTGGGTGGAGGATGGGAGTCGGTCTCCGTCATGCCCTCTCACACAGTTGATATGGTGAACGAGGCTGTGGAATTAAGTACGGGCTTCCCTGCTCGCAATCAGAGGATAATGTTCGGAGGGAAAGAGGTCATTAGTGGACGGCTCTCCGACTACATACCCGAGCAGTCCGCCTCTGTCTACCTCGGCATCAATCGGCCAGTGCGAGTCAACATCACTGACTTATCTGATAAGAAGGTTTTCGTGTCGATCAAACCGTGGGGTCGCATTGAAGAAGTTAAACGAGAACTGTGGAGGAACGGCTATCGTATAAAGTCTCAGCTATTCTATGATGGTAAAGAGCTCGACGATTGCGTACGCCTGTCTGATGGAAAACTGAGGCAGGTGCGTCGAGGGGCTCAGTTGAGGCTGTTTGAGAGCGTGCGTGGTCCTCGACGTATCGTGAACCTCAAATCTCTTTGGGGTCAAATTACATCTGTGGGCTGGTATGAGCATGATACAGTTAAGGACCTGAAGCTTAGGATTCATGATGCAACAGGGAAACATCCACAGATGCAATCGCTGGTGTTCAAAGGAAAAGAGCTCCGAGATGGCGCGCTGCTGAGAAGTTGCGGACTTCGAAATAATGAAACCGTCCATCTGGTTATAGTGTTGCAAAGATTCTCTCCGTAATCTTTTCTTTTCGTTTCTGATTTGCTATAAATTACGACTTTTGGTCTAAGGGTAGAAACCGATGTTTACTCAGTCAATAGACGTGGTGTTGAAAGTGGCACTAATTACATCAGGAAGGATTCTAGTGATTTTTAAAGATGTCAAGATCATCCTTTATAGATCCTTTATGATCCACCACTTCATAGATCCTCTATGTATTTTATTATTAAACGTCAATCATTCGAAGAACGGCGACGTTCATGGTTTCAACATGGATAAGAACTGCACTGCACTGACTCTGCCATCTCAACCCTAGGTGTATCGAGCGAGCTTTATAGCTGTACAATATAACGGCACCCAACTGCTGTTTTCTTCGATGGGTTCTGATTTACATGTCGTTCATGACATGATGCTTATGCCTCTTTCCTTTGCTCACGCGTTGGCGTGGTTTACAAACTAATTTCGGGCGACGTTACAGGGCTGAAACTCGTCACGCATGTGAGATTCTCATTTGTCTCTCTGATGCAATCGGATTAAAAATGTTTTGACATACTCTTAATCACAGTAGCCTCCAGCGAGCTAGGGTAGACGAATTTGCATTAGGCGAGGGAAATAGCTGCGTGAGTTAGTGTTTGAAGCGTTGGAATTGTCTATGGCGGTATGTGGTATCCGGTGATGTAATGATAATTCTGCGCTTGCCCAGATAGATAATCTAATCAAGGGACGTAATGACCGAGCGCGTTGGCCGTATTGAATCACCCTACATTGGGGAGAATTCTACTACAGCGTAGTAGATATTCTGAGGAATACTTTAGCAACTTCATCATCGTGGTCACGCTCTGTCTTCGATTTCTGCCTACGCAGGCTGTTGGTGCTTCGATACCGCATGCCAACCCACCTCTTTCTTGGAGATGCTGAGAGGGATATACCCGCTGTAACTATCGATGCTGAAGTATCGGCTACCATCAACGACATTAAGGATAAACTCCAGAAAGCTACTGGCATGTCGCGCCTCCAAGAACTGCTTTCTCTAGATGGCGGTCCTCTCCGCGACGATCAAGTCCTGTCGGGTATCAACCACGGTGATGAGCAATATCTTCAGCTTGCCTACCGAGAGCGCGGCAGAGTAATCATCCCCGTCAAAAGGCTCAACGGTGAGGCTGTGCATATCTCTATTTGTGGTTCTGATACGGTAGCGACTATTAAGGATAAGATTGAAGGTGTTACAGGCATTCCTCCTGGAGAACAAGTTATAGCTGTTGCTGGTAGCATCAGACAAGACGGTCAAGCCATTGCCGACTACCTCAAAAGGCAGTTGACTCGTCACGTTATCGTCCACCAGTTCGCTACCATAACAATCCAACAGAGGCCTCTGACATTCGGTGGCCGAGATATCGCGTTCAATGTTGTCCCGTCGACTACTATTGGGCAAGTGAAAAGGATGATCAGAGACAAGTGGGGAGTTCCTATTGCACAGCTGAGAATTGATGATAACACGGGAGAACCGATCCGCGACTCTGTCACTATGAAAAGCTGTGGTATTGAGAAAGAAGGATTCTTGATTCTCAAGTTCAAGGCTAGAGGTAAACTCTATGTGAAAGCGGATAAGCTGGACGGAGGATGGACATCTATCTTCGTCACGCCCTCCCATACAGTTAAACTCGTTAAGGAGGCTGTGACACGGGAGACCAGCATTCCTTGCGGCCATCAGAAGTTAATGTTTGGTGGTGAAGAGATTATTGGTGGACGCCTTTCTGACTTTTTACCAGAAGAGTTGGTCACCGTCTACGTTAGTCTCAAACAAACACTGAGAGTCAACATAGTTGACTTATCCAATAAGAAAGTTTCTATATCTGCTAAACCTTGGACTCGTACTGTATAAAGGAAATAAAGCGGAGACTTTGGATTAAAGGCTATCCTTTTAATTCCCAGCTGCTCTTGGATGGCCAAGAGCTCGACAAAAATGCACATTTGGCCGATGAAGAAATGCGATTGATTCGTCGCGGAGCTCAGGTGAGGATTAATGCGCACGTGAGCGGCCCTCGCCATGTTCTGTACATCACATCGCTTGTGGGTGGAACCAGGCGTTTATTCTGGTATCACCACGACACTGTTCTAGACCTCAAGTACAGAATTCGGGATGTCACACAGATTCATCCCATTGTGCAATCGTTGAGTTTGCAAGGAAAGCAGCTTTAGGATGAAATGTTGCTCAAAAGTTGTGGACTTGAGAATGAGGGGAAGATCCACCTTTACGTGAAGCTTCAAGGTTCCTGATGTGATATCTGTGATATCATAGCTTGCCCCACATAATGCTGCGACTACTAATCTTATTTTCATTTCATTATCTAATTCCAGGTTTCATCACAACTACAAGTAGCAATAGGCGAATGTTTTATTGCTAAGTGTTTCGTTCAAAGTGAGATCAATATTTTCAGAAGGTAATCCCATAGATTCGCATGATCCGGCTCTGGCATTCTACTGCCTCCAATATACATGAAGCTCACTGGGGCTTCATCCACCGTAGCTGCGTCGAGGCTCTGTAATGAGCCGTGTCGGCTCGTTTTCACACCACAACTTGATTCCTCGACTTATGCTGGCGTATTGGGTATTTTCAACTACGAAGTCGCCGCTGATGAACGTTAAGTTCATGGACCGAGCGAATGGAGGTACGTACGAACGAGTTTGAGCATCTCGGGGAGTGGCAAAGACCTACGGGATGCCGCGATTGAGAAAGAAGTAGCTGATGACAACAGTTATGCTGGATATTATATCAAATTTAATGGCAAGCAGGTTGTAGATTCCACTCTTCTATCGACCGAAGTATTGCCGAAGGCTCGACTGTTTAGTATCGACAATACTGGCTTTTTAGCTTGTCTACCTTCTTGATGCACAGCTTTGTCGTAGTCGTCAAGCGTGCCATGTTGCGTTGTTTTACCCACTAGGACCGTTTCATGGGCTATGGTCATCGTGCCAAGTCAGCACCATTAAAGGTTACTCTAGCTTATCTTTGCCTTTAAATGTTTTAAACATTTAAAGGTGGCAACGATGAGTGTTTAAACATTATGTTTAGCTGATGTGATATTGCAACATAGGCAAGGGCCATGATGCACATATAATCAGTAATCTTCTTTTGTGCCAGATTAATCCAAATTAACGTGTGAAATTCACACTCACTATTCACACTGTGAATGGTCACAAACAAATTGTTCGCATTATTCTCGAGCCTTGCCGATATCATGCGTTTATCCAGACAGTGAACTGTCGCGTACTTGTATTCGACAGTGCGGTCTAGGTTGTTGCGGTGACCCTGGCCCGCCGACGGTGTCTGTGGCCCTCCTTTGGATCTCTCTTGCAGGCTGCAGGTATTTTCAGCGCACATCTGCGAAGCGCTGCCCCATCAGTTATTGATTGTCAATATATCCAAATCTACCTGGCACTCTGTGCCACACTTCGCCCTCGCGGCAGGACTGTGTACTTCAATGCCTTTTAAGTAGTGGAGAGTCACCTGATGCATGTCATCGCAAATTTCTATTTGCCACTTTACACATCATTCACTGGCTAACGGAGCAATCCTTAACCATTGTACCCACATTAAGATTCGCGATTCTTGTTGAAAATGTCCCTACCAGACGGAGTGCCAAATCAGGATCTAGGATCTGATGATGAAGCTACAGAACGTGAGCTGCGTTATTGGGAATTCGCCTCGGTTATATTAACTCTAGCGAGCCACATATCGCATTGCGTAGCGCGTTCCGGCTCCAAATACCCCATCAGCCGCGATATGCTCACTCCTGTCTCACTTCAATTAACATTTCCGAGATTTGTTATCGAAGTAGATTACCGCACGCTCGCTAATACAAGCCCATCGTTGTCGTGCTCCGCTCGACAGTCAATCCGTCTCAAATGTTTACCGTATCAGTCAACGAGAAGTCGCGCGTCCCCGAGATCATTTTCCGTATCGATAATTTGGAGGAGCTCGAGAGAGATATAGATATCGTATCATCATCGAAGACGGTGGAACTGTTCAGATATGGAGTGAGCACCGATGGCGCCTTGTGCTCGCCTTACTGGCCTTTCTCCCTCAGTTGTGTGTTTGCCAAGACTGCGGGTTTGCGGCCGCACTGGTTCGCTTCTCTTTGCCCGGTAAGGCGTTCGATCGCTTGAGATGACCGCCGGATTGTTGCCTCTTCAGGTGTAAGCTCAAGAATAATCTACACGGATGTGAAGTATGAAATAACCCTCATTAACCAAAGGGACAGGAGGAGGTCTATCGTAGGTGTCCAGCGCCAGTACATCTCGATGAAGTTCTTTGCAGACAATGGAAGGCATCAAGTCCTTTGTCCCCAACATTGCCATAGGGCTCTTCTCCTTCTTCCATTAGCCTTTGAAACGGACGAAGCATGCGGACTTCTTTGACGAAAAAGGCGGCATAGTGAGTCATCTCCTGCCGTTATTGCTTCACGCAGCATCTCTGTTGTCACATTACCTCCACATGAGGACCTTCTGCTGTTCATTGGTTATGCGGGACATTCAAATTAGGAACTACGTGGTAAAGTGGACCTCAATGGTTCGACAGTGACTGTTGGGGAATTTGTCATCGAAGAGTATGTGGAGGAGACCAGGGTTGAAAACGTATGTGAGTTTGAGAAAGGCGAAGAGATAAGATATATGCCTGTATGGAGTGGTAACTATAGGACACAGGTGAGGCAAGATGACATAATCTCAGATTCAGTTATACGCTGTTCTATGCACCATATGTGAGCGAGCGATAGTCGTGGTTTTGCCTCAGGTTGCTGTGTATCCAGGCGGTCACCCCGACCACCCTAAAGGAGGAGAGCACCTCGCTGTATACGTCCACTTACTTGCTATTAAAGGTGGGTTATTAGTGTGTATCATGCATCCGCTTCTCTTTAAGCTGCTCTTTTTCAGAGGGAGCTCCTCAAGATGTTCCATTGAAGATTTCTGTAAAAGCGGTGAACCGGCTCGACTCCTGGAGCTCCAGGGTACGCAAGTGCTGGAAGGTTAGCGTATGTCCTCCCCAACCACGTACCACGCGCTGTTTCCGTGAATGAACCCCTATTACACGTTTTTCCACAGTATAGTTTTCAGAAATGGGAGGGAACTTTCGTGCCCAGTGGAGATAAGGATGAAAGTTGGGGCTCTCATAAATTCTTGAGCGTTTGCAGTTTGAGGAATAAAGATTATGGATGGCTGCAAGATGATGGATCTTTGGTGAGTCATCGAGCGATGCTATCGTTAATCTGCGTCTACTTAGGTATTGAAGGTATCCGTCAAACCAGTAGATGAGGGAAGTAATCCACGCCAGTTCGTAGGCAAGAATGAGTAAGAACTCGTCGACTAGCTTACTAAAGAACTCCACATTCCTCGTGGTCATAGTGCTGGACGTGTTGTCACAGGTTCAACAACAAGCGGAATAGACTCGCCAGTACCGGCCTACCACAGGGATCTTCTAAGAAGGCCAAATGCGAGTATTAATTTAGTATTAGGAATGATAGATCAACAGGCTTCAGCCTAAGTCACATGCATGGCTTCCCTTTTAAGCTATTAGTACAGATGACCCCTAATTAAGGAATATCACTCCCAAACACGGGTTGTTTCGTTCTAGTATATCCATGGTTTTATTTTCTCATCGGAAGTCTCCCATCGGGTCACTTTCATTAATCTGACAACCTTGTGCAACAGCCTGTTGTCGCCTTACACATTACAGGCGGGTGATACACTGAGCTTTCGGTTGCCCATTTCGAGGTGTAATCTAGTACTATGATTATTTAATCGCTCACCACCTTAGGCTATACCGACTTTGCTTCATTCATATTTCTGAATCGTTTCGAGTCCCACGAGATTGCCAACTTGTAGCTGCAGCAACTTGTCTACGCTTGAATGCCAGGCTGAGAGTAAACTCAGCAACGAACATATGCTTTGCTGTTGTAGAGCTTGATCATTTCCCCGCCTCTCTAGCAAGCTCTAGCAGGACTCTTACTCTCAATTATTCACCATGTCGGCTCCCAAAGGCGAAATCGAACAAAAAACAGGAGAAAAGAGCGCAGGTAGCGGGGCCAGTGCGTGGGGCCCGCTTAAAATATGCACTTCAACTCGAATCATTTCTTCCTGTACAACGCATTCTGGAGCTAGTACGACGTGATTTCAACGAGCATTCCTCGTTTGCACTCTTTCGCGTAACTATACATCTTCTTCGCCGTTCCCAGCATCAAGATCTTTGGTCACGCGGCTTGCTCCGCAACGCTCGTCGTGACTCTTACTCATTCCTACTCACCAGCTAGTTGATAGTATCAACCTGGTGCGATGTTTGACGGGTCGTCAAAGACGGGGCCATTTTAAGCGATGAGAAAATCTATTTTGCTCTATCCTATCTTCGTTTGTGCTGTCTTGCCAGGCACGAGAGTATCGGAGCTATCCTTCAGGATTGCTGATTTCGCCAAGTACAAGCAAGGAGATTGTGTTCGCTCTCCCACAGAGCGGATAGAGCTCTTCACTTACAGGGTAAGTGCTGTCCATTCCACGATCTTATCTTGTTTTCATTCATTTTCTCAGCTCATGATATATCCCAAAGGTCGGCAAGATAAAACGGGGCTTGCGGCATTCTTGGAATCTGTCCCTACAGAAGGTACACGATAGGCGTTACTCCTGATACAACTGCTCGGCTATCCGTCCGCCTCGTTGAGCTTTGCGCCCTACCACCATGGCATCGTGGCAGGGCTCGGACCACGAGTTATATATGCTAATGTATCATTCGAGATAACAGTGGTTAGTCAGAGCCCTGGAGTGAAAGATATTGTAATAATTATCCAGGATGGAACTTCCTTAGTCTTCCTGTTAGGTAAGGAAAGATACTAAATCGTTCAGTCAGGGCTGGGACTGTGGATGGAGAGCTCTTTTACCAACGACTCCGCGGCAATACGAAGACTTCCTCGACGATGATGGAGGACTGGCAAGTGTGTTTGTTTGCACTTCACAGTTCAAGAGAGGCCACTCTAAGCTTATCTCGCCTATGTCCTGCCACTTGTATTCCCAATATAGCATTGCAACCTTTAGATTATGGCATACAAAATATGCTTTGGAATACCGGGGACTCGCTAGGCCATCGGCATTCCCAAGTGCTCATCTTTTTTCTCTATTTGGATTAAGACGTTTTTCATCACTAGGTAAACGAGCGTTAGGAGCGCGTTTTTGTAGGCGCCAGTAAAGTACCTTTGGAATATTTTACTCTAGCCATAGGTAATTAGAGCACGCGTGGATCTTGAGGCTTCAAAATTTGCTCTTGATGGGCCGGCAGCTGGCGAATCTAGCAGTGATGATGAAATCGAGGTCACGGTTGATGGCGTTGCTGATTTCAAGAAGGGAGAGGAAATAAAGCTCAGACCAATGCGCGCGGGTAAATATCGTCTACAAGTAAGTTCCTTATTACTATATGCGCTCTAGCATACTTACTTTCCTTCGTAGATAGCTGTGTATCCTGGGGGCCATCCTGAGCATGATACTGGACAGGAAAGCCTCGCCGTTTATGTCCACATTTGAGATTATGAGGGTAAATGGGCGCTAGGCTTATCTTGTTAACTGATTATCAGGCGGTAAAATCCGGGCAGATACTCACAAGATCAAAATAACTCTAATTAACGCCAAGAAGATAAGAAGACCCATAGTAAGTGCCATCGGTTCTGCGTTCGCGACTCGTGAATCGTATCATACGAGTTGCTATATCGTGAATCATGAGCCGTGATATTCTTAGGGTGCACCTAGTTTATGGCATCAGTCCGAGGACGGTTTCAGCATTTCTTTGAAATGGTATTGTTTACTCGTTCTTGCATTTCCCACTCACTTCATATAGCAAAGTGTATGCGGGCCTTCTCGTCTGGTATCTCCGAGTGCAGCAATAAAAATTGCTCGTCTGATATTGCCACTCCAATTTCAGAAGTGAGAGGGAACTGTTCTTACCACTGGAAGCAACGACGATAGCTGGGGACCTCATGAACTCCTCGCTGTCAAGAAACTCCTAGATAGCCAGCTTGGGTGGCTGGATGATAATGGCGCTCTGGTGAGGCCGAGAGCAACTAAGAGCAGCTCCGTAATCGTGCTTCTCGCATTCACTGAAAGTGTCGGTCAAAGTCTCGAAGGAAGGCGAGAACCCGCGTACATTCAGGAGTCCAACCAAGTACTGTAGCGCGGTTCATATCCGAGGCGTCTGTATCCCAGAAGACGTCAGCCTTTCTGGTGAGGTGATTGTTTTCAGATGCATCAAACGAAGCATTCCACATGCAGGTTGGCCCGATAGCTCATCAAAGAAGACCAGGCCAACGTTCTAGCTGTCATGATTCCCCTCGGCCTCGCGCCGAGACCACCCGTTGTCAGTCTTGGAGCGTTGACCTGGTCAAAACCCATTGTTGTCGGGTGTCCTCCTTAAGAGTTTCGGCTTTGTCATACCAGCTCACTTTCATGCAGCTTGACTCTTCGAGTTGTGTTTGATGCTCTCCCGCCCACCCATCATACGTATGAGCTCGTCCATGAAGCGTTGTGAGCGACAGGCCCATCAAGGCAGTTGCGAGATTTGTATCGATACTCAAATGAGTGCCTTCGTATATTTTCTCGCGTTTTTGGCGGGGATTGTTTTATGAATTTATTGTCACCGGCATAATGCCAGTCCATGTTAGCGTTGCCACAACTAACGCCAAAATGGCGATGATTATGCCGGAGCCTGGTACGGCAAATGCTGGTAGATGATGTGAACAGCTCTACTGTTGATACAACACTACACCAAGCGCCCGAACCGTCCAATCTTCCTTACTCGCTTTAAGAGCCCATTTTCGGAAGCTTTCGTTGATCAATCGGTGTGTTTCACGTACCAAGTGGCCGGAAGTTAGTCTTTCCCTCAGTAATGTCAGCTCCGCTACACTTCAGCCCGTTTCTCTGTGCGGAGCCAATCACAGTTGATGTCGGCGTGGCGGAGTCAGTCGAGGGCATAAAGCTAAAAATAGAGCAAAAAGTAGCATATCCCCCGAACAGCAGTCGCTAAGAATTGGCCGCAGACTGCTTGTGAACGATCACAACTTGGATGAGTACAACATTAATAAGATGTCAACAGTTCATGCTGTTCTACGAGTGTTGGGGTCAGTTGAGATATTGGTAAGGAATGTTAATGGGAAGACTTTTGGTATTAAAGTGGACGCTGCCGATACCATCGAGACGGTGAGTTGGTCGAATTTATGTTGATTGAGTTGATCATCCCAGCAGTCCATTGGTGATGGAAGTTGATCCAAGTTGGACTCTTGAGAATATCCCTCAAACAGCCGCCGCCAACTATCCGATCAGGCAAGACCACCAGCGATGGATCCTTTCTGGTACTGAGATAGCGGCCGGTCGAGCTCTTGGTAGCTACAACATATTCGGGTCCTACCGTCTCAAAGCGCAGCTGGACTTCATCGGCAAGACTAGTGTGGTAGTCCAGTACATGCTTGGAGCTGAAAATTCTATGGAATGTAGTCCTACAGATACCCCCCGAATGGTTAAAGAGAGTACTCGTCTTGCAACTGGTCTTCCGGTTTTACAAATCAGTCTACTCTGTGGGGATACGCCCTTGAGTGATGCACCTTCGAACAGCTCGTTGCCTTCAACGCGGCTATGCGCGCTGTGGGCATCTGCTCCCATAGAACTGCGTGTCAAGGGTCTGGTGAAGGTCCTGATTGGAACAGAAGGTATAGACGGCCTCGTGTTTCACGTTGTAAAATCAACTAATGTACTCGAACTCAAGGAGTATATTGAACGACCGTCTAGTCTACCGGAGGCGTACCACAAACTCTACAGCCCTCCCCAATGAAATAGAATATTCCGTATTATTACGATTTCTCGTTGATTAATAAACGTAAGAGTCTAAAACTTTGTATCATAGTACTAGAACACATAGTGAGTTGGCACATCTGAATCGATCAACCGTTTCATGCCTAGGGGCAAAGATACCGGATAATATTTCATTGGGGAGGGCTGTGCTATCACGGTGTACAGAGCGAAGGTTACAAAGTTATCCCTTCGTGTACTTATGAAGACGGCTGTGTGATATCGATGCTCTACCTAACTTATGGTAACAGACTTAAGGTAATGGTCGACGAGAAGCTGCCCTGGAGTACAGTACTCTACGTGCAACACACTGATAATGTTGGACAGTTGAAGAAAATGCTTGCTTCTAACGAAGGCCCCCTCAAGCAGACTGTGCAGGTGTTTGTTGTGGAGGAAGAACTACAAAATGGTCGATCAATGGGATGCTATAATCCTAACAGAGAGCCGGTCATCCGCTTGTCAACGAAACTGCGTGCACTTGCGGTTTCTCTCTTTGTGTGCGTTGAATGTCGGACCTATGATATACAAGTGCCACATCTGGCCACCATTGGAGATATCAAGTTCGCTGCTATGAAGCAAGCCCTCCGGTTGAATGGACGATACGTATGGTTTGATGGAGAACCTTTGGAGGATGACGCTACGCTATCTGAGTCTGGCATATTGAATGGCTCATCTCTGAGATTTGCCTCCTGGTAAGTCTCAGGCTCGTTCAACTGAACGTTTTTTCAAATCTATTTTTTCGATGTCGGCTCTTAATCGTACTTTCTACTCCTAATAATTTCTTTGAGGAATCGGTTGTTCTACGCGCCAAGGAGCCAATTTGCTGCTTTTGAAAATCACTAGCTTGAGGGCTGTAACGGTTGTCTCCTCCTCGTCTGTGTACATTTTGTTGTTTTCTCAATGAAAGTAGGGAGTTTGTGCTAGAGTATATGCAGCTGATAGTATGGCGATTTTTACACCTTTTCAATCTCAAATTCGACAAACAAAAGAGGAAGTTAAAGAAACAAAAGGTATCTTTCATCGAACAAAAGACCATAATCGTAGAGTGCAGCTTTAAATTCGTATATGAAACTTGGATGTTCGTAGCTACTCCTAGAATGAAAATTGAAAATCGTAGAACAAAAGTCAGAAATCAAAAGCGAAAGGCTGAATTCGTCCAACAAAAGGGCAAATTAATGAAACACAAGGCATATTTCAATCAACAAAACCCCACTTGCGATAGTATAAAAATTTGCGCCACTGTCAGTGGCCCACTGACAGTGACTTTTTGTTAACTAGCATGCAAGTAT
>JAAPAO010000772.1:0-13898 GCA_013115145.1 Perkinsus chesapeaki
AATCCGAAACGGTTCAGTTTCGGGCGACGGCGATAATTGCATCATGGATATGACAACGTACAGAATCTTATCAATACATTAATAGTAGCTTCATAGAACTACTATAAGCCAGAAGACTAGAAGACATCAATGGACTGGACACATTACGTTGAAGCGAGCGCTACGGTACGTCAATGATAAATCCAGGCGCAACCGACGCAGTACACAACAACGGTCGAATACGCAGACAATGATTCGATATACGATATGGCACTAAACACGGTGAACCGATAGCAAACAGCGATCGCCTACAGGCATCTCGGGTCTTCCCGTGGTGATGGGAGGGTAGTAGAAGAGGAGCCAGCGGCCATGGGAGAACAACAAGCGAACGAGGAGACGAGGACGCTGCTACAGGGACAAGCATTGACACAAGTAGAGACGCCACGTTTCATAGGAACACAAAGCAGGGGAGGAGGAAATCATGCTGGTGATGACCGGATTTAATTTTTACCGACAGTGACAAGGCGGGCATACTGAAGCCACCATTTGGATGGCGATGACTGATGGTCCTTGTAGAGATGATTACGCACCAACCTGGGCGGATGAATTGTGCAGAAGGGGACAGCGGCTGGCTCACCGGTCCACAGTAACATTCCTAAGATGACGGAAATACGTTCCCAATTGCTCGAGATCATCTGATGATACTCGTGTAATATCAGACTCTTCCCGTAAGAGAAGAAATGTATCTGCAGCAGCGTTAACCTATTTTGTATCTTGCATGCTTCAACCTACGCTTCCAATCATTAATGGAATCACCATCCTTATCAGCGTCTATCGAGGCGTCTTTCAATATCCACAAGAGCTTGTCCTTTGAAAGCTTACTATCCGACGCGTCCTCTAAACTGCCGTCTGAAGAATCCGAATAATACAACTCACCAGGATGTGAGGCATCCCAGAACAACATTGTAAAATAGAGTAGAACAAGTTTAGCTTGCTGCCAGTGCTGCAGCCTGTTTTTTTATACAAGTCTGATGGGAGTTATGCAACAATAACAACAACTTAGACGCCCCATTTGTCCTATGGGTTTCAAGGTGATATATTTCCAACGCATGTTGCTCATTGGAGACAACAGCAAGAAAGGAGAGCGAGGAATGCGCCACGAAATTGCTGGCTGCTTACCGCTGGTCTCCCCCGGCGCCTCGCCAGGCTCGTTCATAGCTTCCTCAGCGATACAAAGGCATCTATGTATCCAAATCATAATGTAAGTCATAACTCTGTCATAGGTATCCATAGGTCGAAATGAACCTGTAACACAAAAACTGTCTCCCTCGACAGTGGTGCGGCAGGTGGTACCGAGATGCCTGCCCTCTCGAACAGCTCCATCTACCACGGCGTTCGCCATCGGCGAAGTGTAAGTACCCAAAGCCAAGATGTCCAACCGAAATGCTTTCAATGCTTCATCAACAATATCAAGGTAATCTGAAGTCAGTAGTAGGTTTTCAGTATCGACCAAAAAAAAAAAAAGGGAATCATAGAAATTATGCTTCAATGGAACAAAGTGAAAAATGTCGAGTAGGCGCAACTAAACGGGTCAACTCGAAGGCTTTCTGGCACCGTCAGCACCAAAATCATCGCCTCCGTAGAGATCGCAGCACACTGCGAGCATCCTCTAAGAGTGAGTGGCATGAAGATATGGCTTGGGACTCACTGGGCTCCTGTTTATCCCATACCTCCTCCACAACTGGTATACCTGAGCTAACACTCCTGCGGCACCTTATTGGCAGTATAGGTATCCTGACAGGGACAATGTGATGACAATACAATGTGACATGATCATGTACCTACCCACAGACGCAACGGCATTTAGCATTCAACGAGCCAAGCCATTCAGCTTGGTGACTGTGATATAACATTATTAAAATAGCTATAGCAGAGAACTACCAACCGCACTGACCTGCCGGCTGATATGTTAATGCACATGGCATCATCTATTAGCATTTACAAGCCACGCCAGGTACCTCCGTCACAGAACTCAATTATATGAATTCTCTACAAGGCCTACAGGGCTTCAGAGAAGAATTTACTAGAAAATTTCTTAGGCAAAATTGCAGCTTCTCTTCGTTAAGCTGTCCCTGAATGGGCTAGATGCTTTATTAAGGAGGAGATCTTAAAGCACGACTGAGCAAGGTTAAAAGATATTCCAAGCTCGGCTTTCCCACACTAGAAGTCAGCGAAGTGAAGAGGGATGGATTAACAAGCACATACAACACAAGCCATAACATCATTCAATATCGGATAAATAAATGAAAAAGAAAACGACCCTTGAGACCATGAAGGAGGCAAATGAAAATGCCCTATAAGACCACTTGCCGATGTGAGCGACGGCGGGCTGCAATGCATTGCCAACTCGAATGTATTCGATAAATAGTTAGATGATAAGGAGTCGAAATCAGCCTTATTATTTGCAGCCAGGTGATATAAGAGGCTCCTCGAATGTAACAATATAAGCTGGGTTGAGCATTATATTGCAAAATCCTAAAACGATAATAACAACAACAACACTGCCTATTATTCACATTTTACCTGCTCCTATCTTAACATGGGGATCACGTACCATCCTCGCAAAGCCGTGCTCCCCCCAATCAGACCCCCAGCTATTCCTGACAGTCCAGTAACTGACAATACGAGAATAACAGCGAGGGGTCGCCCCCATCAACCTCATCATCCTCACTTTATTCCGTCCTCGCTTACGCCGTAGCCAACCAAAAGCATAAAGTGAATGGGGTATTCTGTGCAGTTGAGCCCTTAACATGCACGCATGTATTGATATGAAAACTAACGCACCCTGAAGAATCCCTCCGCGGTAGAACGGCCACTCCGACGCGATGACATCGATTCCCACGGCGACTGGCGCCTCCTGGATTCTCTCAAACAGACCATCAAGTCTCTTCGAGCCGATTACAGTAACATCAATCCCACGGAGCTCACCGACCTGAGAAATTCCCTTAACTCTCGAGCCGGACAGCCCCCTGCCCCCTGCTCCCATCGCCCCAAGCATTCCCACCCGTAGGCACTGCTTTGATACATCATCAGTAACAGCATGGTTGCAGAAGCCATCCTTAGCTTTATAAGGATAACTCGAGTTGGATACCAGACCGTGTCTGTTGATATATCTCAAAGAATTGGCAATGTTCCCCTTTGAACACCCTCTGACCAAATAAGTGATGATGATGCCAGTCGTTACAAGTAGGTTCATTACACATTTCCTTCCCCTCTCGAGCAATCAACTATTTGCTGTACTGAAGTTCGCGGCGGCATCCATGTCTTTTTCCAGATGGCCGCTTCAATCACGCCTATAGTAGCGGGCATGCTTCAACCAGCGCATTCCTCGCCCCCCCATTTCGCGATCCCTGGATGTTCAGCAGAAGGATAAATGACAGAAGTTCAATACAGAAGGAGCTTTTCATCACGAATCTGTTCAGGAATCACATCATTCGACATTACAGCGGAGAGAGGACCAAGTGTAATTACCAATGGTCCTTTTTTGCATCCACCAGCACAAGCAGGATAAGAGACCCCCTCATTTCCATAACGCCGCTGCTCATCGACCGACCCGCCTCTCAACTGCCTAGTGTAGCAGCCGCATAGCAGCTGCCGCACGACAATTGTCGCATAGGAGGGTGGACAGCTCCTTTTTTAACCCAGTCGATCTCTGCTGGAGCGTGAAGTGTCACGTTGGGAACGTAAGGTTCGTCAGACACTTGAAATGGACTAGAATGCTTCCCCATTTCCGACCGGACATCCCCACTGGTCATCAGCCCTGATGCGCCGAAGATCTCCTCTCGCGTCATTGCTGCGTACTTGTTGACTTCCAACGTATACGAGCGATCTGAGGGACATCTCGCACTTATAACGAAGGCTACACCAATAATGCAGACGATGACATCATCGGTAACATTGTCGTTCAATCAATCTACTCCCACATTCCCGCACTACGTTTGTTATTCTCCTTATCGATGAACCTGAAGTTCCTTTTGAATACTTGGAATCTATATGCATCCTCAGCGTCATCAGCAAAGTTCATCGAATATCTGAAGGAACGGTATGAGCAGTTCTGCCATCCTGCCGCACTTCTGCTTGAAAGCGAGATACGCTTTCTTGATTCGTCCACTACAATCATCGGTGCCGCCGCCGCGGTAGTACGGCAGGTACTAAAATATTGACAATTACTTTCAACTCAACTCAACCATATCTTAACACTGTGACGCCGCCTCTCTTGCTTCACTCATGCTCCATGTATCTCCTCTAGATAGGACCTCGACGTAGCCTTCCTCAGGTAAGATATCCAACCTCTCACGTATCATGCATGCATCGACATACAGATGTGGGCTTGCTGCATTCAGTGCAGCATAAGGAGGACAAGTCAATTACAGCCTGTGGCCTTTCTGGGCACCTTCGAGACAGTCCCTCAAATGCCCGCTGTGGGGGAGAGCGGTAATAATATGAAGGCACCCTAGTAAGGAACTGAATCAACCGATTAAGAATCTTTCCAATATACCTCATTACATTCAGGATATTATTGAATGGTTGCGGGACCTCAGGCGGCTGCAGCGTCTGTGAGTACGCCTCGGCGACCCCCTGCGGCAAATACACCGCCTCACTTTCCTCGTGTACTTCACTACTGCTGCTAGATGAAGACGAAGAGGAAGAGGATGACGATATAGATGATGAGTCATTTGTAATGCTACCACCAGAGGTTTCACTGGCAGAACTACTGTCATCTGGCGAATGACTCGGTGACCTGTCTGACCTTCGAAGATCTCAAAATATTCCAGCGTTACCCCAAGGAGGCCACCTCCGAGCCCGAATGTTCCTCCTCCTCCTCTTCCTTGGCTGATTCCCCTTTGGCGGCTCCCTTGGCTTTGCGTCGTCCCTTACTAAGCGTGTTGCGTCTAACAAGTGTGCAATTGTCAGTTTTTACGATTTCTTCTTGTCCTTTTTGGCCTTCTCTTTTTTCCTTTCTTTATCTTCTTTACGCTTCCTCTTTTTCTCCTCCTTAAGCGCGCCAAACCTCCTCCTTCTCCCCGGGTCAAGAGCCGGATGCCGGTGCCGACTCCGAGGTCTCAACTTCAAAGGAAGATGTCCAAGGGCCTCTTTTGGGCAGGTGGGGACAGCCGACACAACCCGGATATCTATAGGTCAACTTGAACACCCCTGTCCTTCACGTGGACTACTCGCTGCGGTTTCATCTCCCGAGCTCGAGCCCTCCTCAGTTCGATGCCGACCCCCGAAGGTCTGAAATCCTCCCTCCAGGGGTTCAATCTTATTGCGACGCAGTGGAGGCAAATCTGATCTCGAAAAGATATTTCGAGGTTAACTTGGCTGACGACTCACCATAAAGATTCCCATACATTTGCTTTCTTATCATCCTATCTTCCTTCTTTAATTGTTCAGCAGTTGGAGGGACGTTGCTGTCCAAAAAAAGGTCCACTTCAGGCAGCTTGGGTTTACTCGGAGCTGCCAGCTTCGGAGGGGCCGCAACAAGCATTCCTTTGCCACCTCGTCCACGACTAAGGCGAATCTTTGAGCTTCAAGAATTATTTTATTTTTTACCCTTTCCCTAGTATGCCTTTCCCCTTCCCTATCGGAGGTATCCCCTTCCCTCCTTTCCCCCGTCCTTTACTGTTCATCGTTTGACCTTCTTAACCAAAGAGAAAGATGCGCAATGTAAATCTCGCTACGCCATTCTAATCGATTTCAAACTTGCCAGGATCTTGCGCTTGCCTATCTCATAGCATTATGAGTGCACCAGGCGGCAAAGGTACATCCAATACAAGCAACATAGGGCAGGATGTCCAGCGCGAGGACATTACCATCGAGTTGCCTCCCCATCATCCACTTTACCCGGGGACGGATCTCGCCGATATGTCCCCGTTAAGACACTCCTTATCGAGGCCAGAAAGGAGGCAATCTGTAATGAGGGATCTTTCCAAATGGTCGTTGTTGGGACATGGTATCTTTTAGTCGATCAATGTGCTTGGCTTCGACCTCTATGATGCTGTTGAGGTCGAACAGAAGGGGTGGCGCGGCGCCAAGGAATGGGTTCCCGGGACGATTGTCCAAGTGAATGCTCATAACAATACGTTTGACGTTAAGGTAGCTTGGATTGAGCTTTTATAAAGAGTCTCAATGGGAATGATAGGTATTGAAGCCGAACCAAGAGGGGGAGGTATTGGAGAACGTTAATCCTTTGAAACTAAGGCGAATTGCAGAGTCCAGACATCCACATCAGCAGAAGGCGGAGGACAGCCCTCAATGTAGTCGAGATTAGGCGGAAATACGGTAGAATTATCTAACTCAGTGGGGCCTGTTCCGGGAGATTCTCCTACTCATGGTGGACAAGACTTTTTGAAGCAGCGTCATTTGGGGGCGGCCGATGCCTGTGAAATCATGGACGAGTTTAACTTCCAAATGCAGGCTAGCTTGTTCACTTCCAAAGTAATAGCTGCAGTCGAGCCGACCTCAAAAATATCTTTGTCGAATAGGTTCTGAAACAGTTGGATTCTGTCCCTGAAGCTGACCTTATGGCTGTATCCCCTTGCGTCAAGTCATTAGCCCATGCCAGAGGTAATACAGTGGTAAAGGCGCTGTGTAAATGGGGCGAGAATAACCTAATATGAAAGAAGACAAGCGGCTTACCATCCTTCTCGTCGCTACTTCATAGATTGGTGCTTAGATCGAACTAGGAGTCGTGTTGAAAGCGGCGAGGGCCCGCTGCTGGATCGATTCTTCTTTCAATGTGACACGGATGAAGCAGCAGGCCAAGCCTCGGGGTTCCCGACTAGCGCTCAAGTGAGTTAAACGGGGGCATCACTGGGGATCGAACCGGGGACCTTTAGGTGATGAAAATGCTAGAAAGCATTACTGACTTCCACGCCAATTGTCCTTTTACAAACTCGGGTGGAGTTGCCGATGTGGCGATGGGCACCAACTGTATCGTGGCGGACCGTCACTGTGAGGAGGTAATGCGGGGTTGGGGTCTGTTTCTTCCTTATGGTGGTCTCCGGAGAACTCCGTATACGAGGCTGGGAGCTGCAAAGCTCAAGTTGGCTTGGCGTGAGGTTTCGCCCGAACTTCCCTTGTGTCGTCGTCCATATATATAATCCGTCATTTATCTATATTCGGACTTGGCTGTCAGATTTGCAGCCCAGAAGCGATGGTTCGACTCTTGGACAAAATGTACGAGTTGCTCGAAATGGAGGCGCCGGTAAGACCATGGTCGTTCATAGGGTTGACCCGGGTTCGAATCCCCGTTGGTGCATTTCAGACCGCCCTCATATCGGTGACGGTTCCAGCAGATGGACGTCTAGTGGTAGTGGGGGATACACATGGGCAGCTGGAAGATGTCCTGTGGATGCTATTCAAGCATGGTGTACCTAATAAGAATAATGTGTAATAAAATACCCTCGCCAGGGATCGAACTCGCCTGCTATGGGTAGGTATCTTTTCAACGGGGATATCGCCGATCGAGGCGGACATGCATTGGAGATATTCATTCTATTGTTCTTGTTCAAGCTACTGTGCCCGCAGAGCGTAAGCAGCCGTTTCGGCATCGAAAGGTCCCCGGTTCGATCCTCGGTGACGGTATTCAGGTATATATTCTGAGAGGGAATCATGAGGATGACTATTGCAATTTAAACTACGGCTTTCTGGCCGAACTGAGACATAAATTTGGTCAAGTTGAAGGTGGACGAATGCATAGAGATTTCCTCAGGGTAGTACAGAGGCATATCACGACTCGCAATTTCCTATATTTCGCCTTTACGCATAAGCGATGATGATACGTAATCATACAATAATCGTTCTTACGTCATATTGTCGACCTTCTTCGTATCTTTCACGCATCATATCTTCGACCTCCTTTGTATCTTTCACGCATTGTATCTTTGACCTCTTTTGTATCTTTCACGCATCATATCTTTGACCTCCTTTGTATCTTTCACGCATCATATCTTTGACCTCTTTTGTATCTTTCACGCATCGTATCTTTGACCTCTTTTGTATCTTTCACGCATCGTATCTTTGAGCTCCTCCTCCTTCTCTTTTCCCAGGTATTCTATTCCCTACCATTATCATGTATTATTGATTCTTGGGATGGCTACTACAGATGCCAACAAACCCACATGTTGGTTCAACTCAAAGTCGGCTCCTCAGCCGTATCCGTCACCGACCTCCCCGGACAGCACAGGCGTGTGGTAGCACTGAATCCAAACTTGCCACTGTCGTGTCTGACACTGAGCGTTAGATACCAGTAATGCTGCGGGAATGTACTAACGAGGATACTTCAGACAGCAGCTCCGGAGATGAGGATAATATTAATGCGGAAAATGGATGGTATCAGGTAAGCGGTCTCCTCTTAGCGGAGCGAAGCGATTCATATTGTCATTTTTCCTGACTGCTGCCTCTGTTCAGGGTGGAGTATCTGAAGAGCGTTTAGTGTTCGTCAAGCGTGTAGGTGTCCGAGGGTTGAATGAGAATGGCGAAACTGAGGTGGGTGTTCCCTTTTCTTTAGGTGGTTGATGGTTACGGTTTTCAGATTAAATGGTCATCTGGAGATATTTGGACGTACGTATCACCTAGGCTCATAGTGTTGCATGGAGGCTTGCCAATGCATCCCGCATCAGGATCGCCAATCAGCTCTCAGAGGCCAAGTGGGGCATTTGCTTCATTATTCTCGTAAGATAAATAGTGGAACGGTTAACATTGTCTGTTAGTAATCTTTTGACCCGGGTTCTATCCCTGGTCGGGTTATATTATTATTTTTAGGGGTGCCTCAGCAATGGGCCCTCAATCAGTGAGCAGCCAAGGAGACGACGGCAGGAAATGCGTCCTGCTAAAGTACTTCCACCAGCTCCCGAACAGGATGCGAATTCCAAGCTCGCCCCAGGGTGTCTTTGAGCAGTGGATGTATCAGATCCTCTGGAGTGATCCGAGGTAGTAGAGATCAGAGGGAGGATGGGGAGGGGTGTTGAATTGGTGGCTTAGGGAGGTTGGAGATACAAAGGGGAGAGGCACACCGTTCTATCCGGACGATACGGAGCTATTCTGTGAAAGAAATAACATTCAGACGGTGATCAGGTAGTCTAGTGGTAGAGCGTCTGACTGTATACCTTATGTCCCGGGTTCGAATCCTCGTAGGAGCCATCAGCTTCCGGCTATGCAACGAGGATTCTCATTCCATCATAAGCATAAACTTATTACTATCTTCTCGGCAAGTAACTACTGCGGGACATCTCAGAACTATGGAGGTAATAATAATAGGAGACAGCGGATTGTGACACTGTTGGGATATATGATGTCATTCCACATACATTAGCGAGGGAGAAAAACTTTATGGAATTTTACAGAATTTTGTGGAATTTTGCAGAATTTTCTGGAATTTTACAGAATTTTCTGGAATTTTACAGAATTTTGTGGAATTTTACAGAATTTTACAGAATTTTCTGGAATTTGACAGAATTTTGTGGAATTTTACAGAATTTTTGCAGATTTTTGCTGCCCCCGGTATTAAGGAGTGCATTCTCTATAATTATTCGGAGAGGGAGTTTTACACCTACTCTAATGAATGCCAGCAGATAGCTTTGCGATCTCTCGGCTAAGATTCTCCCGGAGCAGTTGTTTGCGCTGCTGCAGGTCTGCTGATATTCACTACTGAGTTGTTCCCTGAGATTCAGTACTCCCGGAATCTCTTTGAGCACTGGAGTCCGCCTCTGTCGGTCATTCAAGACGTTTACTCCAAGGTAAGCTGGAAGCGATGCTTTCGAGGTGATGATGATGCTGTTATTAGCATAAAAATGCGACTCAAGATGTGCGGCAGTACATCGCTCGGGAGACTGAGTCGGCCAGGATGCCGACGGACATGAACAGCAGCTCCAAGTGGCTTTACATTGAGCAGAAGGTGTCGGAGTATGCTATGTCGCTCATAGTGCAGAATAAGAGGCATCTTTGGACAAACTTATGGACCAGAGATGAGGATAAGAATATGAGGGTTGATCTGGCGGACTGGGAAGATGTGAGAGGGGAAAGAGATAGCGGCGAGAGCAGTATAGGCACACTGGGGGAGGGGATCCATGGAACAGGACAGCTCCCCTGTTGCAGGCGGAGCTTGCGGGAAATGAGGCATTCGTGCTGTCGTATGCGTGCCTTTTTCAACTTGGTTTCTTTCACTTAGGCATGCGCTCAAGTGGTGGGGCATCAGTTCCCATGGAGAACACTGTTCGTGCAGTTGGATATAGAAGAGGAAGATGATGGTACGGTAGACTACCTGGAGTTCCTTAATAGATTCAGAGCCAGTTTGAAGGATGATAGCGGTAACAGTGAAATTAATATCTCGTAATTGCTCGACGCTCTCTCTGTTACAGGCCCGTTCGACTCCTGGCTGGCCTCGGTGGTTCTAGGATTCTTCATGGACATCCTTAATGCTGATATGGCTATCCAGCAGGACCTCCTCACTGGGTACGAAATCCTAGCATTAAGCTAAGATATTCATGGCCATTCAGAGAACCAGGCGAAAATCTTATAAGCTACGAGCAGTTCGAACGCTCCTTGCGGGACAACTGTCCCGATTTAACCATTACTCATGTAAGGTGGTGGTGCATCGCTCCGCTAAGTAATAACATATTTTTATCAGATTCAGCTGGCTTGGCAAGCTTTGATCGAATGCTCTACTCCCGAGCGTCGTCGATCTGGTCTGGTTGATGCCCGCCAGTTCGTGTGTGCGTGCGGGGAGTTCTACCGAGCTCGCTGGGTGAGCCTGTTTTTCTGACTGCCCGGGCACGGTTTGATTGGTACGGTTATTCAGGACTTACACGACCCTGTCTTTTCGACTTCGCAAAATTTACCGTCGGCGAGTGAGGAGGAAATGTTGGAGAAGATCATGGATTTCTTGCCGAGATTGAGAGACTCCATCGAACAGAAATACGACAACGACACTCAGGTTAGAGGTCAATTCTAGCGCGCCCAGGAAGGCGGATAAACATTGCCGCGGTCACTCCGAGTTGCTTCTACGGCATTCGCTGTTCAGTGGTGTGTTTTCAGCGCTTCTTCGAGGACAGGATAGAAAGCCGATCTCAGAACAAAATCCCGGGTGCTGTGTCCAATGAAGGTGAACCATCATCCGTATTTTCGGCTTTGTCTGTTATTTCGTTCCATCAGACTTCGTTAACGCATTGATTGCCGAGCTCCCCTCGCTCGGCATCACTGAACTCCCGTCACGTAACTTCCTGGAGCTCACGGCACGCATGATGGAGTCAAGCAGTTCAACCAGTACCGGTCGTCCTGCCGGTCGAGGAGCTCGGCTGGTTAGCTCCACGAACAGCGGTTACGTATCTCTGTTCCGCTTCATGGCCACGCTTCATGTTGATGGGACATCAGCTGGTCGAGTGATGGCGCAAAAGATCACCGAGCATAGTTGCGCGTCGACTTACTTCCACCGCAACGCTTTCAAGTGCGCCTGTGCGAGGCTGGACCCGCAAAACTGCGGGGAAATATCCAAGAGGAATTTCCGAAGGGCTTTCATGGCTCTGAATCAAGCGTTGGATCCGGAATGGAGACTGACCAAGTAGGAAAGGATGCTCGGTGAGGAAGATATTTCCTATCAGGTTGCAGATAGATGCTGCTCTGGATCATTTCGATTGGGTGGTTGATGCTGATGAAGACTACACCGATGGTAAGTGACGCTCTCCGCGAGAGGTTGCTCATTTTCATTATTAGCGTCGTCTTCGGACCAAGACATGAAGTCGGTGGATGAAGAGCCGAGTGGGGCTGGCGGCGGGGCGAGGAGGCCAACTCTAGGAGCACTTTCGGCCTCTAATACGAACAGTGCGTTGGAAATGTTGCGAGGTACAGTCCAGCAACTGTAGCGCACATCAATGCAGCGGTTTATCGCTCAGAACGTTCGAGAACGCGTTCTTCGGCACGGTTGATGCTACCGCCTGGGGCTAGCTCACCCGCTCCAATGATCCTTGATCATCCCCAACCAGAACAAATTGACCAAAAAATGTGGATAAATTACGATCAGTTCTTGAGGTCCTTTGAAATTGCTGATTGGAGGAAGAACAGCAGGTAGGCCTTGCCATTGACAAATATGATTATCCCTCAGCTGCTGTTTCAGGGCTGGTTCGTTTGGCTGGCATCTGCTGCGCAACAGCATGTTGAGATTTTAACGATTTACATTGAGTGATGATATCATCAGTGTCTGTCGCACTAGTAGTAGCTGTCCTTTACCGACATTAGTGATGTGGATGGTGATTGGTGACATCTTATCGAACAACCACAGTCTCATTTATTTACTAGTCATTTGGTTCGTAGTGTTAATGGTGAAGTAGAGGAGCAAGATAACTGGGAGACATATTTCTAACAATAGGCCAAGGGAAGGGAAGGCCAAGTATATGACATAATCGTTATTAATCGATCGCACCGAGTACATTTGTATGTTCCTAAAGTCGTAAAGAACATCTTTTCCGTCCAGAATGGATAAATATAAAGCAAGCTCCAGCGGAATGAGCTTCCTTACCGTTAGTTATCATTCAACCAGGATCTTCATTCTCCAGGGTGTGTTAATTAATACGAACTAGCATGCTTGCCTGTTCCAACCGTGTTATTTGGTTATCTGTCAACATCACACTCTTCATCATTACTGAACCACAATTGAATTGAGATATCACTGATGGGCTGCAGCGGCAGCCATCGATATTATCGATCGTTTATATCACTCGAATGATGCAGTGCGGGTCGTGAAATGACTTGGTCGATTATAAATGTGTCTGTCTCTAAATAGTTTTAGTACCGCTTGAAGTCCACTTGTCCCCGCCTTTGCTACTAGCAAATTGCTAGTCGGCATGTCCCTATTGTAATGAATCTACTTGATCAGAAAAAAATCAACGTAACTCAACATCAAAGATGAGGAGCCAAATCTCTCGGCGTGGAAGTTAGCGGTAGATGGTGACACCGCTTCAACCTCCGAGCACTGGATGAGACGAGTGGTGGAAGTTACCGGATTACGCATCGCTTCCTCGTTGTGTGCAAAGACGCTGCAACGTTTACCTATATCAAGATATAGGTTCGGCTTCCGTCTCGGTACATACCACGCTCAGCGAAGTGATCCACACGCTGGTCAAATACGAATGATGGGACCCCTGCACAAAAGCCCAGCAACAACAGGAAGAATGATTGATGAATATCCATAATATTCACACTCAGGTGTAATGCTAGGAGTTATTGTGTCTTTCACAGCCCGAACGGCCAACACAACAAAAGCATCAGACCAGATGATACAGGAAGGTTCTTCGGAAGAGTACCTTACGTTAAATAAACCATCAACTAGCACATACTTGCACTCAAGAGCGCACCGAATCTTCTCGGCTCTGACCACTGCACTGCAGTGACCGGAACCCAATTCTTCCTCTCAATGAGTTGAGAATTATTCTAAGAAGAGAAGCAGAAATGTAGTAATAATATTGATAATGGCGGACCGAACCTCAACCTTGAATGACTACCAGGTAGATGGCCATCATAGGGAGTGGGTTAGGGGCCGTTGATTTATCCGCCATATCACTATGGCGCGTGACCTGCCTATGCGTGATCCATGTCTATGAGAAGTGCACGTGAAACAACGGGCAACGTGTATTACATTAGGGGACGTGACAGGTACGTTCGGCTATGAACCTCCGTCATACCACTCTTTCATCGTGTTTCGCGCTCTCTCTTCTGGAAGAGGTCTGCTACTGACCGGTAACTTGAAATTAGTTAGGGACATGATAGACTCCAGCGGAGCGCTACCGGACATTGTAAAGGAGTAGACAATATGTATCTGTTGGAGTATTTATTGGCGTAGGCTAGATCATTCTATGTGCACTAGT
>JAAPAO010000773.1:0-13895 GCA_013115145.1 Perkinsus chesapeaki
GGGTGATGCGAAAAAAAGGGCCCATGCCTCATATTTTTTTGGCGCGTGAGAGTTACGAGTGAAGTAAGGTACCCACTTGAAGCTCTTGGTGAACTCTCTCTAATGCCTCATGAACCATTGTGATATTCGAACTAGGCTCTGAGTAGTGGTTGAACAAAAAAATCGTTACATAGAGAAATGTGCTATAGTAAGAATTTCATTGAATTATAATAACCGTTATTATAATTCAATGAAATTCTTACTATAGTAGATCGGGATCATGTGGTAGAACCCGTGTACCTCGGTTCGTTCGTCCATTAAATGGACTCCATTTTTGTTTCTAAAAGACCGTGAGAGATAAACGAAGTCGTTTTTCCACTGAAGACTCACGATTCACGAGACTCCGTGACTGACCAGGTCAGGTTGTTCACCGGTGGTCCAGACCTGCGCAAGTTTGGTTCCCAAAGGGAGCAATAAAGTCTTACTGGCTAAGTGCACAATCTTTAGGATGAAATTCAACTGGAGCAATCAATGTATGAAAGGTTGTGTACGAATCGCGAATGTACGAACCGAGCACAAACTCAGCGAAATTGCAAGAAAAGATGAAACGCACATGTATAAGAAAGAGTAGCCCGAATAGGACGTGTACTAAAACAATTTGGACGAAACAATCAAAAATTATTATAGTGTCATTAAGATAATTTCCGATGAAGCACAATATGCATGTAACGACCGTGTACGAAGATCGGTACACGGTGAACCGCGGTGGAAGTTTTGTGAGTGTACGGTGTGGTTCAACCGTGGAACCAAGGGTCCCATTTGAGAGTGTCCAATACTCAGTATGTGAGCAATACTATTGGTGTTAACGTGTAATACACATTCTGTGATACACAATAATATTGTGTTATGCTGTATAACTTACGCGGCATGACCAAGTTTTGATTATAGGCACAACTTAGTAAGTTGTGCGTATAATCAAACTGCTTGATCTAAACATAAGTTGAACTTATAAATCTCTATAAATCCCTATAAATCTCCACAGTTCACCTGAAATGCTCTGGTTGAACATTGTGAGAGGTTCACAATGTGAAGCGTACAGAATAACATCGGCCTGCTCACTGTGCGAGGCCGCTACACAGTTCATCCGAGTTCTCTGTGACAGCTGAAGTCAGCTATACCTCGCTGAAAGACGATGCCGTGCAACAGCAGCTGTCAATATCGGTGATCGAAAGTTAGCTTCGCTTTTCGTCTCATCACGAGAACCCGACCTTGATTGACCGATGTACTGTAAAGAAGTTTCATCCTAACTTATTTTTCTCAACGAATCCATCATTCGCATCATCGGATAATCTGATTCGGATTAGCAATGCTAATCCGAATCAGATTAACATGGCATGTATCCTTTAGAAGGCATCATGAATCATGATTCATGATATAACGCCAGCAATCTCGACCTCAATGTAAGCGGTATATATACATCATGTATAATACATGTGGACCACATGTATTATACATGTGGACCACACGATGTGCTTGTCATTCATTATTCTTCTTACAGACCTTCTAAGAGTGTTCATAGCTCAAAGCTGGAGGTTGGAGGCTTCAACCGTCAAGCGCATCCGCGGCGGATGATCCGCCCTCCGATACACTGTGTTGGGAAGGAGATCGATGGTGCGAGGGGCTTCGACAAAAAGGTTGGACGTGGATGACACACTATATACTGGAACACGTACAATAACGTACAGGATTGGATGCCGAAATTATTGGGCTGGGAGATAATCAAGCGGGGACAAGAGTTTAACACATTCGGCATTGATGTAGGAGAATCTTGCTATCTTACGATCCTTTTATACCACTAGATTCTCTTTTATCATTAAGCTATCGTGCTAAAGTAACTTTAGTGCAAGCTCAATCGGAGTCAACAAGGTCAATCGAAGAGGGACATTGCTGACACGATTGGGCGGTCAAAACTCGACACAACTGGGTGATGGCGCGCAAGCCTAAGTAATCCGTGTTAAGCCAAATCTCGAAATCTTGCTTTCTCATTATTCTTAAATAGTGTTGTGTGAATTGTCTTGCTTATAGTGCTAGAAGATCGAGAGTATTTTCCACGTCCTCGACGTCGACCTGCAGTTGGTAGCAGTGTACAGATGTATCGTGAAGATAAAGTGGGTGAATCCCACTATGGGGACACCAAATACAATGTTGTGAACTATGATGGGATGACTGCAACTTTAAGACCCATTGATGGTGGAGAATCTCCACTGGAGATGAGAAGTTCGAGCATTTCCGCAATCTACGAGTTTGCTATTAATTATCATTGATACTTTTATTTTCTGTATTTTGTATCCTGGTGAGCAGCTGACAGGGGGGCATGTTGTGTGAATTGTGTCATCTTGTCACGTTTGTGTGCTAAGCTCTGTCTCCCTAGCTCACGCTACTCAGAAAGTACTATAAAGTTGTATTAAAGCTTTTATATATTTTAAATGACTCCTGATAACCTTGCGTTAACTCAGGGAACGGCTACTAGCAGTTCTAACAAATAGATTATAGCTAATAGATCATAGCTGACATAGCAGAATTTCTGAATCTTATTCTGTTCTGTATACACCAATCATCAGCAGCCGTACTGGTATCTTGCGTTTATCCAAATTCGTTAACATCCGCGCAAGCAGCACGCACGCGCATAGCTATTGAATAACCGTTATTGAATAACCCACGCCACAGCGCTAGCTGCTAACTCGCAGCTGTCAAGGTGCCCAGGAGGCACAGGACGGAGACACTAGTCCCGCCCCCTGTGGCCGTAGCCACGGGCTCAGTTCTTCAAAACCCATCCTCACTACCGGAAATCACGCACACGAAACCAGGTGCACTCGGCCATGTGACATGGTTCATGTAGGTCGCAGGCCAGTTTGGGTGCATCTGGCCCCATGTGCGTGGACTATCGACTGAGGTGCACCGACCGAAACCGTGAATTAACACGCAAGAGCCGTCGCCGACGGCCCATCGCGGCACAGCATCACAGGTCGACTCAACCTAGTTGAGTTCATGCTGGGGGGAGCTCAGAATCCGAGACTCAGATCCTTTTTGCCCGTCTTGGTGCCTCCGGGAAATAGGGGAAACATTGGAATACATGGCAGCGCGAGCCGCCAATAGTGAACCGGAAACGCACGAGCGCGAATCTCTCGTGTCCCCTGGAGGGAGCCTCCCTCAGGGAGGGGGTAGGCAAATAGGTGGTCACGAGTCGTGAATAACGACCTAGTCGTGCAACAGCGCTAGCTCACATCTCGGACACACGAGGATGATCGCGGAAGAATTCGTGACCGCGGTTGAACTAGGAAACCCGAACACGACATGCAAGAAAACTTAACCCCATCCAAGCGGACTCGTGAATACTCCCTCATCAATGTTTCCCAATGATGAGTATTCTCGGTTGCAGCTCGAGTTTTATCAAGCTACATAAGGTGGTACTACCACCGTGGTAGGTTTCCTATATATTCTTTTCTTTATAGTTGATTTCACCACTCGTACTGTACATTGTCCATTCTCTCCCATTTATTCCATATTAGTGGAGTTTGGTTTCCATTAAGTGGGATATATTGGAAAGGTTCACATGACACCATGAAGCACGAGTTCAACATGGTTGGTAATCCTACATCAACTCAATGCTTATCCCGCTTTGTGATTTGCGAATGATTTTGAATCTAATTTGTTGATGGACAATTATTTGGTATAACTTACCCGTGTATTCTCCACTGTAAATCACACACTTGAAGCGGAAGAAACCAAAGCACCGCCTGATCACCCGAGCTGTCGAAAGAGGTGCCTCCGAATATTCAGACTTGAAGCATGCCCTCCGAACAATCTCAGAAGATGCATGTTGCCAAGTTGAAGTTGTCCTGGTTCGCAAGCCGCTGAAGCCGCTCAGCGCGGTTACGGTAGAGAAGCTGGTTCCGCGTCACCAAGTAGCGGTGCAGCAAACGTCAGCAAGTTTGACAGTGGGCGACTGAATACCGTTTCTTGTCGTACTATACAAGTGCTATGAGCGCCGGAGCTAAGCGACTCCTAGAAGAGGGCCACAAGCTTGTTGATTGAGACGGGCCCCGACGACTATTGAAAGCCTCGTGAAGAGTATCACGCCGGACTCGGGCGTGATACTCTCGTTACTCGGGCGGCCCGAGTGCGGACCTATCCCTCCATACCCGACGAGAAAGACTTTCTCAGAAAGTCCTGATGCCCTCAGGTTGAGGGTACTGAGTAAGTCCAACAGTAGCAACATTGATCTAAAACTGCTGGCGTATAGTAGTACTACTGTAGTACAGAGAGTAGCGGCTTCGTACAACTACAACCGGGAAGGTGGTTGAGGTCGTCGACGATGAAAACGAATTTCATGACCAAGATCGCAGTTATCATTATGGAGGTCAGTACGAAGAAAAAGGCGCCTTCAACAAATGGTCGGCACAGTTGAGGTCCTTTTGGCTGCCTCCGCATCCTACCTCTAGGGCAAGGGCTGGGCAGATGCCCTCACGTTTTGAGGTGCTATTTGATTGCTTCACGTTCCACGCTAGCCTAGCGTCGTAATGGTTCAAGCATTTCGCTTGGCTTCGCCACTAGCGATTGGCAAGTGCTTATCTCACTGGGAAATTCTCCAATGAACTGACGCGCAGTGAATACTGAAGAGGCGGAACTCAGGAGTTTTGGGGTGAAACCACTGATTGTGACACGATCATTGTGTCAGTCTGTCACTGTAAGACGTGGCACGTCCTGGTGTTTCCCGCAGCCGTATCAAGCGGCCCGCATGAGCTCAAATCAAGACTTCGCAGGAAATAAAATGACGATAAACAGTTAGAAGAATAGCAAATGTCTCAGGTATAGTAACAGAGACAAGACAATGTTCAAGACAGTAGCTTTCGTATACATTTGGTAATGATAATATCATTCCAAAAGTCATAGTTGATGTCGCTATGATATCAACTACGGACTCCCCACCACCGTACATCATCAGCTGCTAAGACGGCGCATATATACCATCCATTTGCATCTCTTAACATCACGCCTTGGAGGACATTTATGACAGTCCAGGACATGGAAGCGTCAGTGTCCGTAACCGTGGGGAACAGTACACATATAGAGAGCAGAGTCATACGAAGTACCTTCATCAATTACGGCTTCACATTGAAGATTAGATCAACAAAGGGGTAGGATGCATAAGCTGGTTCGAAGTCCAGAAGCTGCGCAGAAGCGCGTAGACCAGCGAATGCATGCCAAGCAAAAAGGTCATTATCAACTGTGCCTAAGCTCGCATCGAAGGCCATATTTCCCCTATATATGCCTCTCCTTTCTATGTGGCTTCCGACAGAAACGCTCAAACCCATGTCGAAATCAACGCCCGAATGATACTGACCATGCAAGGTGTAATTGTCGTTAAGTAGATCATGACCAAAACCACGCACTGTCACATTGGTCGAGATCGTTGATGGTATGGTGTACTGCTTAGTTGCTGGATCATACTTCCCTCTGCCACCGCCTGACATACAGGCACGAACGATACCGCGTATGCTACCATAGGACAACGTCTGATCGAACAAGTCGGCACAACCATAGGAATAACCGGTCATATTGATTGTGTCAGCGTTACTGAACCTGCTGGTAATTCCCAGAAGAACTGTCTTAGTGTTGTCATTCACATCGTAGAGGTACAAGTCGAGACTGATACTGACTGTATCACTGATGGTGTAAGCACCGACCACACAAAACGGTTCGACAAGGCTTCTCTTGGTTGGGTGACAATCCGTCGGGTAAGTCCAGGAAGTGGAGTTCCCCAAAGTTGATGATATCATGGGATTATGTTCCAGGGAGACGTCGACCACTCTTGTATTTTCTGTAATTGTGGCTGATGATATGTACTTATTAATGTCAGATGATTCACCAATCGCGCGCACGGTGATAACCAATAAGAAAACATCGAGGAATTGATGCATTATAGGGGACAAGACTCTTCTGAAATCAATGAAAGAGAGCAAGTGCACTGCAGAAAAATAATTACAGATTCCGGATTTGCTGGAAGGTAAATGAGCAGATGAAGTTGAGCCCAATCCATGGAAGGCCTCTAAGATCGTTCCTCTTCGATAAATCGTGGACCCGATCACCAAACCACGCTAATCGTAGTACGACAGCAACAAAAGATATTTTAATAGGAGACGTAGCAAAAGAAAGGACTAATTTAATAGTACCTAACGTTATTCACGACTCGTCAGAGCAATCGTAATGACGAGCTACGTGTCGTACTGTACGACTTGTGCGTTAGCATCTAGTTACTAGATCTTAGTATGAATCTTGAGTGAGCCAGCCAACTTCGATTTACCATTGAACTTGATGTCAAGGATACTAACGTACCGTTCACAAAATCGACGGATGAGGCCAGCTTTATTCAACCTGCCACTGTTTGGCAGACAGCTAGAATCTCTGAGGTGCAAGTCTCGGTTACATCATAGATGACGAATCTGATCAAACCTCGGTTGCTGATGTATAGCCTCTTCTCCTAACTATCATAGGAGTAGGTTCTCATCACATCACCCCAGCAAACGTACCCAACGCTACGTCGTCGGAGCCTCTACATCAAATAAGTCAAAGACAATCGCCCGAGGTATAGCTCCCATAGACATACCTAAGCCTTTGAAAAATGTCTTTGAGCCTCCCTGGCTGCTCTGCCACATCGAAGGTCGTCCGGAGTTAAGGCCTACGTCAAATATTGCCACCCTGGGCCCACCTAACTAATCAGTAATGCAGATTGGTGATAATCAAGACTACCCGGCCAGGTGAACCGACTGGTAAAGCGAGCTGGGTCGATCCGTGAGATCTTCATTGACAACTGATTCTAATAGCTAAGCAATCCCAGTGGCAATTGAAAATCACTTTGGAAACCGGTCACGGTGACAGTCTCACCATGCTTGTACGCACACTAGACAAGGGTCTGTGCACCGATAACTTTGACAGCAAGTGGGAGGGGGTGATATTACTGGGGTTTATGAAGTGTTAAAAAGATAACTCACCGGTAGCCCTGGTATTCACAAATAGCAAGTCACTATTTTATCTGATCAGAAGAATAAACATGCTTTCGTAGCCGGTTTCGTAATTGCTCTTTTTAATGGCCGAGACTGTCCAAGACTGTTGGTTTTGCATCACGAACTTCCTTCCCTCAACGAGGGTATGCAATTTCCAGGGCGTTTACGCTTCGAGGCCCTCTCGGTAGATCTTCCGAAGATCTACTCGAGGCCCACGAAGATCATCTTCATAAAATACCCCTCAAATCATCCAGGACAAGTTCCCACATATGCTTTCAGATCTATTGACTATACTCGGTTCTTGCCGTAAAGATGTACGATAACTCGTCGTCGGCGTTGGGTCTCACTAGACCCGCGGTGATTAGCAATGTTATGCAGCTGTTATTGTATACATCTGTTACAGTGTTATACATCGCTGGTTCACTAATTGAGTCAACTTATAGCTAGGCAGGATATAATGACTTTGACAGAGCCTCTGAGCCCTGCTCAGGACGAGAGGCATCTCTAATCGTAAGGCTTGTTCAAAGTTGCGCCTTATATGTATTTGTAGGATGCGTACACTTCGTTCGATGGACTGATCAACTCAACCCACTGTGCTATGAAACTGTCGCGTTAATTTTTCGGTTCTGATACCTACAGAAAGGAAGCTGTCGATCATAAAGTTATCCGCACACCTACAGCGATCGAATCTCCTCCACGACAGGCAAAAGCACGTCGTCCAAATCTGAATGAAAATTTCTCGAGAGGCGATTTGCGAGTTGCACCTTTTCCAAAGCTTCCTGTCCCCCCTCTAATCATTCCCTCAGCCACCGCGAAAATTTCCTTCAAGGCATTCTCAGCTTCGCGCTCGTACTCCTCGAAAGTAAGACCGAATTCGCTTGCGCCCGAAGACGAAGACGGTGTGGAATGGTAGCCACGGACTGGGCTACTGGCCCGCGACGATCGTGGTGATCCCGGGGATGTTTGAACCATTTCAGCAACGATGAGTCTATCACAAAAGTTATATGTAACTTTAAGAACCCAACTGTAGTGGTCGATATGGAAAATCGTGTACTTGCATTAAACAAGGTTTTAGTAACGCGCGCTTGAGACATAGGGTGTCCCAAACTGGAGGGAGGACGGCACCTATGCTGGGCGACTCGGAGAATCTCCAATAGACTGCCTCGATGCCGCTTGATCACCCTCATCTGAAACAGAAACCGTCACGAACAAACGCGAAACACAACAACGGGTTCGGTGAACCGAACTTATGAATTGCAAGGACAATCGAATGGCCTAACTCATCAATGTAACGGCTCCATGTGCGGCCCCACTCGACTGCATCACACCTCCGAACAAACACAGCACGGTAATGCCGTTTACCATCGGGTTGATCATGTCGATGATCTCTGCCGGATGAGGAAGTACGGATGAGCCTTCCTTCCCCCACGACCGAAACTTCTTCTCGAGTGTGTTGCTCTGAAGGTGATTGCATCCCACAATTTGTCAGATATATCTCCACACAATCCATTTCCTTCTCATTTCATCACACAAACGGTGAAAATGAAGTTAGGCTCTTCATTAGAATGAGCACTGGACTAACACGCAGAGGAACACCGACGGTGGTACTATATCTGCTTTCTTCTGTCAGACACTGATATTTGCCTGCCTCGGAAAACTAACTTCAGCGACAAAAGGTGAATACATCCGTCGGCACTTCGTTCAGAATTCCTCCGAAGTTTCTACTCTCGCCCACACACACAAGAGACCTACACTCCGACACTCGCCTACAGAGGAGCTCAATGCTACGAGAGCCTCTTGTAGGATAGACTATTCGAAGTACATGAACATAGCTAACCTGTCTCCGAAGTTTCAAGAGCACCCTCATGCTGATCATGACCATCAAATTCCTCCAAGCCTTGCCGTATCTTAGCTCTTTCCTTCGGCCTGCAACTAGGCTATGACCAAGAAGCTCATTTAGCACCTACCTGATGAAGTGACATACTGTAAGCTCATCCGCCTCGTTATACATCATCGTCACAGCATTGGCCACTCTGTGGACGAAGAACATTATATTAACCAAAGACACGCTGTAACATCTCAGTAGCGTCATATCACAGCAGAATGGTGGCCGCCCGACATAGCTCTTCCCAGCTATCATGCTCCCCCGCCGTCTCACAAGCTATACCCCACTCAGTGCCTACTGAGTACTGCGAGTCCCTCCCTCCTGATTGGTTGATTCAGTGACCAAGCCACTGAAGGCCCTTTGAGAAGTTACCGGATATTCAAGGTGTTCCTACCAGCGGGAGTATAAGATTTTCCGACATCGTTCCTGCCCGTTTCACTCATCTATTCCCTCGCGGCATGAATACGCTTGTCGGCCACTTGCGCGCCCATTCTTCAGGTGCCGTCTCCCACCTTGCTCACCTTGCAGTCTCCCAGCAGTACCCGTCTCCTCTTCCAGCAAGTTCCGTGCTCGTCTCCCTATCTCCGAGGGCACTTTCCTACATTCCTCTCCCACGCATTGATGACATCTTGAACGCGCCCTAACTATTCGTTAACTATTTGCGTTTTCGGATACGAAATCAACGAAGCTCTTATAGGCCTTGATAAGTTGAACCGCTACTGCAGTATTCTCCAGGGTAAAACGATATTTTGAATTCCTTTGAGGTTTACTGTATTATAGTTTACATTTGAAGTGGTCGAAACATTCTCCATAAAACCCAAGTGTGTTTGCGTAAGTGACGGCCCACATTTCTTCTCAGGGGTCTTGGAGTTTCCAATCATCGCTCAGTTGTTGTGCGTTTCCTACTGTAATGGTCGCCCTTCACAGAATGCTCCTTATCTATTCATCAACTTTGGGTATGGCAATTGCCTCGCAAGGCATTAAAAGACCAGGCGGCCTTGACAATGACCACGCGGCCAAACTCGCCAAATTCGCGCGCACAGCTTTTTCATCATGGAGGGGCGATCGTGCAAACAGTGTGGAAATGGTATCCGACGACTCGGAACATTCAGATGATGAGATGGCTGGTAGTGGCTCCGAAGCCGAGCAGAATGTGAGTGACTCTCTCTGCGTGACACCGATGTCTCCATTTCAGGAGCCCCTAGAACTGGAAGTGTACTCTGAAGGCGCCGAGGGTCTTTGCGCACTTCGTCATGGTGAATTCTTCTGGAACTTCTGGGTCGGAAATAACCAAGTGGCAACCAGCTACATACACTGCGTTCAATTGAACTCGCCTCAGCGGCTTGGATTGGCCTTGTAAGTAATGTCGCCTCCTACCAAGTGCCCCACCAAAACGCATCGATTCATGGCACTCATTTCAGCTATAAAGATAACCACACAATGCCTTACGTGAAGGATGGTTCAGCAGCCTACATAAGAGACCCACTTGCAGTCCTGCCGATATCGGTATCATCACCACACACCCCCGAGGAATCTTGCCGTAACGCCGCCGATGCTGTCAAAAGCTTCCTCGTCAATCGAGATAAATTGAGGCCTGACACTCCTATTGATACGATGCTTTGTTCGCTGTATAAGAAGGATGTATACGAGAAGATGTATCCATCGAGCGAGGCCTTACCCCACAAGTTTTCAAGTCTGCGGGTGTGAAGCTCAACTACCCATGGCAATGATCTTGTTGTTGATGTGAGACCTTCCGCGTTACCAGTTCGGTATAATACAGCACCTCCAAACTAACTTAGAACATCACGTTTTTGTGACCATTCTCTGCCAGATTTGCGACTCTGCGCCCCAAACTCAGAGAGCCTCGTTCTAATATGGGTTCCAAAATACCACCGAAGTTTCAGCGTCTAACACCTACTGGTTATATATAGACATATAGCACATATGGACATATAGCCTCAGAGGCTATATGTCTCCTGAATGCACTCGCCTACATGTAACTCAACAGAAGAAGAGGAGAAGCTGATGTGACATCGGCCCTACGAAATTGACGAAGAATCATATTCAACAAAGCAGGAGTTATTCGCGCGGAATGGAGCAAATACGAGGCGCGTCAATCGTCAAATCGAATACGAAATACGTCACAATTGCCTCTAAGTTGCAAGTATTCGGAGGGTGGGGCTCAGTCGTTTGGCTGACGATCAACCAAGTATAACACATAAAATGTCAAGACTAATGATAAGCCTCATTGAAGGCTTCGTTCATAGCAATCTGTTCTAGAACGGGGTTGTGATGCAGCACCCCACAACAAAGCATTTACATTCTCATATGAGCCTCTTCGGGCCTGGGATTGATGTGACCGTAGAGAGTATCAGGCATTCGTTGGCTGATTAGGGCTTCACATTCAATATAACGTCGACAAATGGGTAGGATGCGTAAGCCGGCCTGAAGTCCAAAAGCTGCGCGGAAGAGCTTACACCAGCGAATGTATGCCAAGCAAAGAGGTTATTAGCAACTGTACTAAAGCTCGCACCAAAGTTGAGGTTACCAGCATAAAGACCCTCTTTCTTCATTTGGCTCCCGACGGAGGCGTTCATTCCCAAACCGAAGTCACCTCCGGAGTAATAATATCCCGTCACTGTGTACTTATCATTTAATAGATCGCGACCGAAGCCACGAAGTATCACATTTGTCGAAATGTTTGATAGTATGGTGAACTGCTTAGTTACCGGATTATATTTCCCTGTGCCACCGCCTGACATACAGGCATGAACAATAGCACGTAGGCTACCATAGGACAACGTCTGATCGACCAAGTCAGCACAGCCACTGGCACGGCTGCTCAAAGCGGCTGCACTACCATCCTTGAACCAAGCGGTGATTCCGAGAAGAACAGTTTTAGTGTTGTCGTTCGCATCGTAAATGTACAAGTCGAGGTCGATGCTAACAGAACCACTGGTGGTGTAGGTGCCGACTACACAATACTGCTCCAGGAACCTCCTTCGAGTTGGTGAACAACCCACCGGGTAAGTGAAGGATGTCGCATTCCCCGAGGACGACTGGAGTCTGCGGTTATGCTTCATTGTGATGTCGACCACTTTCGTGTGCTCTGTGATCGTGAACAATGATTTATACTTGCCAATGTCGAAAGGCTCATCAACCATACCCGCGGAGATAACCGTGAAGCAGATGGGGAAGAGAAACACCATGACGAACATCATGGCGAATGATGTTGGACTGAGCTTACAAAGGTTAAGAGAAGCTCCCTAGGCTTCCTACACTGGAATAAGCCAAGCCTTGGCTGCCAAGGCATACGAGACTAGTCAAGACTAACTCCTGAGAGTCTCTCAGGAGAGCTACGTCAGTGAACATCCCTGAGAGCTCAGCAGGACTCACTATATACTGAGGCAATGGGTCAATACAAACTGGAGGAGGTTTGTAAATGCTCAAAATCAGTACAATTTATTGTGCTACCATGTTGCGCATGCGTGCACATGTTGCACCGCGAAGGCGTAGAACTGTCTACATCTTACGTTTGATGGATGTGAACCATCTGAGATTAACATTCACATAGACCATAAATCAATCATTGCTTACAAATCTTTATACGAACAGTTATTGTCCTAACAGCAATCTTATTCAGAGTTTATAACGACAGTATCCAACAAACTCGCGAAAGTTTGTGCCATCGCTTTCCAGAGGAGCGTTGACGCGACGCGCCCTGTGGGGCGAGGTTTCCGAAGTTGTTGCTTGCTCTTCGTTCACAAGGACAAATGCAAGGTGAGAAGGGTGTCAACAGATGCTTCTTATAACTCACGTTTCGCTCGCAAGAGAATTAGGTGTGTACGCATGTACAGTGGAGCGGGGGCGCATAACGACTTGTTGTTATTCGATGACAAAAACTGACAACCTTACCTTTCGAGTGGACCCACGTTGTGGCCTCGGCAAGGGTTATTTGATCGTCTTACCACTTGTGTAGGGCTGCTGACGCCAAGGGAAACATCTTTAAAAGAGATGATTCTCTGCGAAGGCCTCGCAGGGGAGCTAGGGCAAATACCTGACAAGCCTTTGACTCTGCGAAGTTCATAGTTCACATGGGTAGCCAAACCTGAGCGGCTCAGGCTCAGGCTGAGCCCCCAGCCCAACTCATTTCATGTCCAGCCTGGACAGTCCAGGTTTAGAGACCATGGATCAGTACGCCGCGTACTGTTACAGTACTACTGTACGCGTTGAACTCAACGCAGACTGAGAAATACTGGAAGACATAAATAATGAAGTCGCCTATGCACAGGAGAATGGGAAATGGGAAACAGTTAACCCGAAGCCCGGACACGGTCCAGAGGTTGAACTGTTCCCGAGTTTGGGGCTACCCAAGCCCAGGATTAGGAATATTTTGACACATTCGCAATAATCAGGAAGTAAGCGAACAATAGAGAATCGCCATTAGCTATTAGCTATATACTCCCAGGTCAAGAGAGCAGGGCTCGTGGCAAGAGCCTCTTGCTATCTAGCGAATTCCAAACATTCCTAACTCTTGGGTAAAGTAGGTTCAAACTCCTCTAGGAGGAGTCCTCCTCCTCCTAATGAGTTTCGCGAGTGTAGCGGCTGTGAAATCCCATAAGAGTTTTGGGAGTTGCGCACACGGACTATTGATAACACAAAATCTGTACAAGTGGAGACAAGAATTGTGTAACGCTGAAGCGCTCAAACTTAGCTTATACTAACACACCTGGAGTGTTTGATAAAATTACCGATGGGTACGGCTCGTAACCGAGCTGAGCCTTAGGAAATTAGTCACAAATGGAGACATAGGTATCATATGATATGATTCATATCAGTGGCGTAGCTGGGGGGGCGCGGGGGGGGGGTGGGGGGGCCCGGGGGGGGGGGGGGGCCCCCCCGGGGGCCCCGGGGGGGGGGGGGGGGGGGGGGGGGGGGGGGGGGTTGGGGGGGGGTGTTTGGGCGTG
>JAAPAO010000775.1:0-13862 GCA_013115145.1 Perkinsus chesapeaki
CTTTAAGTTTATAATTTCATCGGTAATTACTGATATCAGTGTTGTTGTACTGTATTTATGGCAACGCTTGTCCTCTAACTGATCTGAGTTAAAATGGGTAAAAAGACGGCACAATGGTTAAACTGCCCTATTATCGTCTACAAAGTCTTATCGTCGCCACCGAAGGCTACAAATATTATTGCCACTTCTATGATGATTACTTGCAGTCTGTTTGCTTGCAGACTCGCACGTCCAAGGGCCTATACGGTATCTTGAAAAATACTGTGTTCTTTTGGCTGGACCAACCCGACAGGCCACTTTACAAAACTGAAGAAGATCCAATTCGAATTAGGAAACATAGCAAAGAAGGTCTTTGGTCATTTCCACCTAATGTCTCTCTACCATGGGCAGTTGATCACAACAACATTACCTATACTAAGGTCGATGGGAGGGACGGTGAACCAGGATATTATGACGTCAAGTTCACACCAGAATCCCCATCTAAACGATTTACTAAACTAGAACCTATCTCGGTAAATGATATGAAGCTGGCTGAAGGAATCAACGACATCAGCGGCCGGCTTCGTTTCGTGGCAGACGTTTATTTCGCAACCATCGCGGAAGTCAATTTGGCAGATCCCCCACAAGGAATGCTCACACCTAGATGGCTCGCTATGGATGTGGAATCCTCAGCCTCCACTGCCGGACTCCGAGTTCTTAACTACAGAGATATAACAACCAAAGCATCCACAAAAGTTCGAACATTAGAGGCTCGATCCGATGGGCTTTTCTACCGCGCCAAAGCCTTTATATTCAAGTTCCCTCTACCGGAGGTACAGCATGGTATTATGTTCTACGCTAGTAACAACGCCCTCATGTTATATAGGCAAGATCAGGTGCATCTTAGACATCACGACACGCTGCCTTCGGAGTGAGTTCACTCTACTGCCATTAGTCCAAACCCTTCGCTTTCTCAGATTCGGTAAGCACAGGACACTACCACGAGCGACCGGGGGGCTTCCAACCTATCAGGAGGCAATCAGCCATGGGGTCCTTCCACGTTACAATAGTATGTACCCTCAAGAGGCCCCTCCGGATTATAGTGCTACACCGCAAGATGACCAACCTTCGGCCCACAGCTCTATGCAACTAGACGATGGACGTCCTCCTCCTCCTTATAGCGAACATGCCCTTTATTAGTGAAGAAGGTTAACTAACAATAATGGACGTTGACGTTTTATTAGTGTGCATGTGATGTTCAAATATATGGTGTTTACTGATCCTTAAGAATATTGTTAGGTTTATCTAACTGTAAATGATTATGCACTTGTACTACTGCCACAGGATGGACAACCCCAAATACGCATTTGTACAAGTGGGGCTTTTAACAGCCCCAATGGTACTGTAGTCACTGTAGCCTGGTGCCCCAGTAGTGTCACTAATAGTACTGGTAGTGTCACTACGGCCAATCGTGAATTGACGAGTGTCCCAGCTTGCAGATGGTTTCATGTTCAGTCGGATGTTAACCGATAAAAGACCTTTTTACTTCGGCAGTACTAACGCAGCGCGACGCAAGGCTTGCGTGTCCACGCAGTGTTTATCGCGTGTCACGAGGGGTAACGGTTCTGGCATCACATCATCTTGAAGCTCAAGGCTCCAACGTTGACCGCCAAATGGCCACTGGGTGATATGTGTCACTTGGCCAACTCAAACCGCCGCAAAAGTGAAACGGTAATGAAACTTGCAGAAACATTCATCCCTTCATGTAGTTGGCAGCGCTACCGGCTCTTCCCGATGCACTCTTGCCATGAGAGCTTGTAGAGAGCTCGAATTTAAACCCTCAAGCATCTCGCGGCATCTTCGGCTGTTGAGTGCAATGACATGCCATCCTCGCTCCTGAGAGACAGTGAAAACCTCGTAATCGAAAAGCCATCATTCCCACCTTCATGTGTCGGACTTGTATTGCTGCTGACCCTATAGGCTCGTCCGTGTTGCGCGAGAACTCGGAGAGTATCTATCAGCAGTCCCCTCTTCTTCCTACTCAGCCATGGCTCAACCTACCACAATCGCCCGTTTCTGGATGCCCTCTGTTAAAACAATATCTGCTACATATGGTGTGTCCTCGATGTGGACACATGTCTCGTGTGGAATCTGAAACCGTTTCGGTTACATTCCCACGACAAAGGTAACTGTGCTTGGGCGGACACTAACATAGCATTCCGACAACACCCAGATAGCCGGACGAGCTGGACGAGCCGTTTTCATACCTCATAGGCCGTAAGGACTTTCGAGAGCTCCTCGCAAAGAAATGCAAACGGCACAGAGTAGCCTTCCCTGAAAGCAAAAGGCAGCAGGTGTGAGACTATCAGTTAGCAGTACTGAAAACGGTGGTCTGAGCACGGGGTCTATTATTGCTAGTACATTACTTATTCCAACTCTAAATACATACTACTGCGATATCATGTCAACAAGCAGTAATAGGAAAGCCTTGGAGACACTATGAAGACGTATACAAGCATCCAATGCTTAGCTTTGGGATCTCGACTAGTGGTCGACCTAGTCTACATAAGACCGCTATACACAGCTCCGCCTTACCTGGATTTAATCCATTCTCGAATGCAATCAGCAGCGAAGACCTTGGGAATAAGATGGTCCACGTAGGGGAAGTCAATTGCTTGACATATCCACATCCATCCCACTCGGAGCTTCTCTGATTCCCAACCAGTACCTACCGGCAGACACCGCCTCTGTCACCATTGATTGTGTCTCTCAGCACCCACCGCTGCATAGCTTCCGTAATAACAGAGTCATTCCGTATTCGTGACGAGACTGCAGCTCGGGCATCAGGCATGTGGCCCACAATGCTTTTACTGATACATGGTTCACCGATCCGCAAAGACACGGCTCCTACTCGCTGTATCCTCCTGCACATAGTCTACATGCTCCACCATATACTCAATTATGGGCGAGTAGTGTGCCAATGCCTAAGCTCGAATGAATGAATATTTGAGCAGAAGCTCATGAAATTATAGTTTCTTCCCTCAAAAATAACTACTGACACAATAGTTACTATTGTGGATTTGGACTTGGATTTTCGGCGCAAGTATGAGAGAGGTTAACAGCAAACACAAATTGGATAATACGACTCACAATGAGCCTCCATCACACCCAGGCTGATGCTCTTAGGTTATGAGAACATCCGTCCACCTAAGTTTACTCCACTCGGGAACATGAGTTGGATAATCCCACTGGGACTACTGTAGTCTTGAATGAGGGCTACAAGTTTCGTGGGGTAGTCCGACTACCCCACGAAACTTGTTCTGCCCAGCCTGCCAGGCTGATTGAGTTGAGAGATGTTCGAAGAACTCAATCAAACGGCGACAAGCCTGCTTGGGGCCTGCACCCTGTGGTACGATCAAGCATTCACCAGCACTGCTGCGTGAACGTAATCATCTCAGACATTGGATGATGCCTCCACATATTTCCTACATTAATGGTGCATATATGCGGCCTCATTATGAGGCCCTCATGATGTCTCTAGCTGGTATACAGCTACATAGTTGATTGTTGCTCAGAGAGCAGGGTTAGCTTTCGCACCCAAGTGACTAGTACATTAGCAATACTCATTTAGTATCACCCGCCTCTTATGCACACAGTATTACCCGGCCACTCGACCTACTACTTGTTGCTCAAGAACTGCCTGAGTCGATCTGTGACACATAGTAGACGCAGAGCACTGAGCAGTTCGTGAGTTCTTGAGCAAACTAACACATCCAGTCCACTGTGCTCCTATTTTGCAGTGGTTCGCTAATCATATAGGTAATACGACATAACACGGACAAAAGAGCTATTTAATGTAGCCCACGCCTCGATGATTCAATTCGACACCTAAGCATAATATGTGCGAGAGCTACTAGCTGGCAAGTAGCCTGAGTCAGGCTGCCTGACGATATTAGGCCTGCCCTGAAACTAGCAGTCTCGCCTTCGAAACAACTTCAGTAAGCTAAACCCTGATCTATCAGGGAAAGCATATCTCATATGCTCGGCGACCTCATTACGCTGCGTAGCTTATGCATTCTCCATTCACACCACACATGGTGGTTCCGCCATTAATTTTTCCCTGGCATTTACTCGCTGGCAAGAGTGCATTCATTTGTGTATCTTCTGTATATGTAAATGGAGCTGCCATGTACATAATGGGAACCCGTTACTAGTGCACAACTTAATGGTTATTTTCTAACTCTAGTGAGTCACTAGGGAAAAATACTGCACTGTGCGAGCCAAAAAGCTGAAAAATACGACTCGGACCCTCTGGATAGAGATGTTAGTGATATCGCTACTTCCTCAAGCAGAATTCCCAGAACTCGAACAATTCCAACAGCGAATTACCTCCCCCACACTGAAGTTGGCGCATGCTTGGAGAAGATCACCGAAACTCGACAACCCGATCTATACAGAGGAAGTGCAATAAGGCACATCCAGGACATTATATTACCACATGGCCCATAGGCTCTCCCCATGTAAGACCTTCCTTTGCAACGGGGACGCAGGAGTGCAAGACTTTGGTCATGGCAGTAGGATGTGCCAACTGATGGTTGTCAAGAGCCGCGACGATAGCTGAAGAATTGAATTACCAGCTGGTTCTATGGTGTAACGGTTAGCACTCCAGACTCTGAATCTGGCGATCTGGGTTCAAATCCCGGTAGAACCTTCTGCACATATTTAACAGGATTACATTAACTCTACTGTATTCCTATTGCACTGTTGAAATTACGAACAAACCACAATCAACTCACCTATCATTTCCTTGAACATATCCTTCTCAGCGAACTCCTCTATATTATTCGCTAAATAGTCGGCACACGCCAGAATAACCGAATCATGCGCTGGGAACTGATAAGGGGAGACCGACATCCCCACCTGCTGCTGCTGTCAGAACTCCTTACTCTATGCTTAGAGAATCCTATAGCGAGCGATGTGATGAGCTCCAAGCTGAGCCCTGGGACAAGCGTCTTACCGTCATTTTGAAGCACCAATGAGGATACCTAAATTAGAACCCCAGAACAGTCCTCTGAATTGAAACCTCTCCACCATTAAAAGTAAGCGATAATAATGATCCATAAAATCCAACACCCATACAAAGGGACAAGTAGATCAGTCCTTAGGAGTAGTATTCCCCCCCAAAGTCGAGCTTTGTTAGGATACCAGGCAGGTCGGAGTGTTTGAGAAACCATAGGATAGTCCACGTAAATGAAGGACGATAGTATATTTCTTCCCTATAGTAATTACACCCTAGGTACAACCCACCCTAGAAAACAGCGAAATGTCAATAAAACGCCTAACGTCAAAAAATGCACCACTGCACCCCATTGACCCTCATCGCGCACCTTCTCGAAGAACAACGGATGAACGCTCTCCAGTCTGCCGAACGCCCTCATCCCCAAGCCGATCTCCTCCATCGTCAAACCTGGCGCTCGAGACACCTATACAAGAGCCATATGCTCAACCACGAACAATTCTACCCCTACTGCTAAGGCAAGACTTGCATAGAACTTGTGGGCACGTATGAAGCCCATCCACTGGAGGCCACCGGCTATCTCCAACATTGTGTGCAAGGAGTCCACGCTGAGCCCCGGTTTGTAAAGAGTTCGGAGGAGCTTGCCGCATAATGCTGAGATGGGACAACGACGCCCAATGAGTCGAAATGGCAAATTGAAACAATGGCGAAAGCAGGCTAGTGAAAGGTACAAAATATGAGAAGAATTTCGAACACGAGATTTCTGAAGTCATCATCACTTAAGAGCAGCAGATGATAAGTAAAAAACGCTAAGGATAAAGAGTAACCAATATCCCCATCATCACCAACGTCGATACCAACCAGAGAGAGACTTATGCAAAAAAACGACCAATTGCAACCAGCCCAGCACCCTCAACGTAAGCAGCAGTAGCAGCCCAACCCTATATTACTGAATTGGCGATGTCCCAAAGACTGCAGTGATCCCAACACATCTGCTATCGCCCTAGTGTCCAAACTGTCCGCATACTCTCCTATATCCCGCAATAGGAGCTTATATCGAGCATCTTTAGTTAGGTCATTGACAAGCACTGAAATAATACGTCTATCAAAGAGAGAGGAATGCCACAGAAAGGGCGTTTGCTCATCTGATAAATTATTAGAATTATTATCATATTAATATATTATGTATTAATATTAATTATATAATTATCATTAATAATCACCACTTAGACTTCCCTTACTGTTTTTCCTTGTCTCCTTATCCTCCACCGCTGCACTCATGACTTGATCCATTAAATGGCGCCCCTTTCGAGTAACATCAACTAAATGACCAGCCTCGTCATCGACTGTGTGAGCCAACATCTACCACAAGACCGACCAATGCTGCTGCCAGCCATCGAGATGCACAACCGCCGCTCGTGGGCATCACTGTAGTTGGACACTAGTATTAGGCATTCATTCAGGGCTCACAGTCATATCAATTGCGGCATGTACCATGGCAACAACATTACTTTATACTTTATACTATTTGCACTAGCTATAGGGACTGGTAATGTATAGCTTTATAGTAGTATTACGGAGCTGCTGTATAAACTTTATACCACCTTTCTGTTTCCTTCCACGTCGCATATATAAATATTTTCCCGTGTCTAAAACGCTGTTTTCATTCCTTACAAGTTTCCCTCCCAGCCCCCCTACGACCCCCTTCTTATTACCTCCATCGCTGTCACTAAATTCTGCACAAACATAACCCCTCTATGAGTTATAATGGCCGTAAGCACCTCCTCCGTCGTAGTCAGTTTCCGCAATTTGCTGTCCATTTGTTGACATATTGGATTCAAATACCTGAGACGTAGAGTACTCATCTGCGAGCAACACTAAATGTCCCCAAAGTGGGTCATGATTAGAGCATATTTGGTTGCATCAGCAAGAGGTACCAACGCCCGCAGGCCCAGCGAGCTCTTGTTCCTTTTGATCAGCATAATACAGCGAAACTCAAAGCACCAATTTCACGTTGACGAATGCCAACTTCTTACCGCCAAACCGTTGCTAATACACCGATAACACTATACTGAACCGATGCTCAATGCTAATAACCCCCTAAAGGCCGATTAACATCAGTCACTATTAATCTCAATCTATTATGTCTACCTATTTAGCAGTCTATTATCCCTTTTTATGTATTTATTTAGTACTATATTATCTAATATCTGTTCACTCCTCACATTACGGTCATCCACACCGATCTCTTAAGTAGATTAGATACCCCAAAGCCCCCCTTGAGCCCTTCAGCTTGTACCCCTGCAACTACCCCTATATATCCTTACACTTCAACCGGTGGTGGGGCCTTTGACGCTTCATTCGTGCTGCTCTCCTCACTAGGGCGAGCCGCAGATGCCACTGATGCCGCTATGCCACTGAAAGGCCTACACCCCGTCCTGGCTCTAATTGCAGTTACCAGCTGCCGCGGTCGCAAACGATTCATCATTAGAAAAAATACCGATAATCGGATTCAGCGTTGATGAGACCGGCGACCGAAAAGCATCAGAGAGTTTGCTGGGCAAATGTTCAATTTATTAGTATTAAATCAAATAACGTTGCAAGATCGTTCTATCAGGTAGATAGGCAAGTCTGTCAGAAGTAATTAGTATGCGCCCATGAGCACCAGCTCCTCCCTGGCAAAACGCTCGCTTAATGAGCCTCATCAAATACCTATATACTTGCAACAACATATAAATGAGGCAGGTTTATTTTATACGTTCTAAATGAGCAGTTACTACTAGATAGATAATATTATAAATAGATACCACATTCCCCCATAAGACACATTGATAGACTTAACTCATCCAGTAGCACAGCTAGATTTCAAACCGATTCCCACTTCCCCGGAGTCTTTAGAATGTTTCACCGTGGACCAAGGAGGCTCGATATTTCCGACCATCCGACACTGATGGTTAGACAATTCGAAGATGCCTATATATTTACAATAACCCGAGCAGATTTGGCTTATACAAAACAGATTGACACCATTCGATACATTATTATTGTAAATGGCTCCTATTATATCTATCCCTTGGCAAAAGCTCCTACTACAGACTGTCGAGTCATACTGTGGTGATGACGTGGTAAGGATTTATGCACCCTAACGGGAACGGTGCAGCTCCTCGGAATGAAGCTAGGGGAAATGGGGAAATTGAAGTCTCTTCTTCCTGTAGGGCAAGCGGCAAATCCGATTCGGTGAAGAAGCTAGCGTGGCGGCTTAGCCGTCCAGTACTGATGCAAAGGTCAGGTGTGAGCAAACTCTCTTAGATCGATTATGCGTGCTCGTTGAGTCGATAAAGGAGGAGGATATGCAATCAATGCCCCTCCATACGATTGACCCCACGCCCATCATTATATTAATTAAACAACCCAACCAGTTAGACTAGACGTTGGTAAGATCCAATAGCGCGGGAAAATGAGGATTCCTCTTGAATGGCCGCATCAACCATTTACCATCTTCCCTTGCCCTTGCCCTTTCCAGAGTGACCCTTGCCCTTTCCAGAGTGGCCCTTGCCTAAAATAATTATACCATATTTCCTTAAAATCATGTCCTCCAATATACCCTACCCTTTCCGAAGCCCTTACCGCCCTTTCCCTTGCCTCCTTTACCGCCTTTTCCTCCCTTACCCTTACCACCAGCACCATGCTCTGAATCCAACAACAACCGTATAAAGCGAAACTGTTGACATCTCCCCTTACTCTTAGGTCCGATAGACTTCTTAACAGGTAAGAATCGCTCTAACGGCAAAGTCTGGTTGCCATCAATGTAGACCTAAGATACCAAGCTTGCACGCATGCACAAGCCCCTCAGTCTCTTACCTTCTGGCCTGGCTTGAAGCTCTTAGCGACAACACCTTCCTGCATCTTGACGGAGAAGTAGAACTCGTTAATAGGTCCGAGGATCTCATCGACTTGGCCGATCTGGCTCTTATTTTCGAGGAACAACCGTCCGTTGAAGTAGGGCACCTTTGTGTGAGTGCCTATGGAACATAACCAAGTAATACCAAGCTACAATTGCTTACATTTGCAAACCATCTCATCCTCACAGACGTGTATCATCTCACCGAGCTCCTCAACCCACTCCGGGGGCCCTAGAGGGGCGCGATGGCCCTTACCTGAGACACGCACCAAGTCAGGCCCTATGCTCCCTTTCGCCTTGAGAAACGTTCCTTCATCAATAGAAGTAAAAGAAGGGATAATAACCGATCTTAGAGACCGTACAGAAGGCCATCAAAAATTGATAGCTTTTTCGTCCAAAGTCCGTGCCGCAACCAATCGGCGGAATGAAGCCATAAATTCGCCCCTATCCCTTCCAGAGTGTCATCCCCAACACGCAAGATGCTTTTAAGGCCCTTTCAATGCAGGTCGTTGTATTGATTTAGCCCATAATGTGCACGCGTACGTCATACCACACTTCCCTCTAACTCTCTTAATTTCAGTGGTATCCCCCTATATGGTTAAGCAACAGAGAATGCTAAAGGTTAATAAGGTTACCTTTGCCCTTTCCTCCTTTTCCTTTGCCGAATCCACCTTTCATTATTGTAACTTATTTAATGAATCGATATAAAAGCCCAGGGAAGTGAAGGCGAGCGTTGAGGAAATGCAAGAGAGCATAAGAGTGCAAGATATCAACAAAACCGTTCGAGTACTTTGAATTGGCAGGATGATGAAGATTGTTAAGCCCCCCAAAGCCTGTTCTGATAACTTCTAAGCCTTTCTTGAAGTTCGCCCTTTTCTCTGTCTCATGAGACTCATCTTGGAATCATCACATTCCTTGATGTTAGTGGCTGGTGACAGGTGGGAATACTACTGTCATTTCTACGACTTCCAGCAATCAGTGTGTCTGCGTGCGCAACAGCTGATGAACCTCTTTGCCGTATCCACTCACGAAGTCTTCTATTGGAGCGACGCTCCCCATGTCCCGGTATATCAGAGCAAAAGTTGGACCATTCCTTTCGAAGCCACCGTGACTAGAGGCTCTTGGTTCTTCCCAGCAGACATATCTCTCCCGTGGCCGGTGGACCACCGTGATGATAAGGTCGACGGAAGCTCCGATCGACCGGGGGAACTATGACGTCAAGTTCACACCAGGATCTCCACCGAAGCGATTTACTAAACTGAGTCCAATTTCATGTGAAGGAAGCTTACCCAACGGAGCCGTCGTTTTCTCAAGTCATTATCCCTATAAAATTGACCTAAAAATAACCCCAGTGCAATATGGCAGGCGAACCACACTTTGGAGCGTCATCGCCTCGGTGAAGTCACCCGTTGATGGAACTATTACCCAGCTTGAGGGAAGGACTACCGCTGACGGGAAGCTAGTGGAATTGAAGAATCGCCGTGTACAAAGGAGTGCTAAGGCTTTCATAGTTCGGCTTCCAATAAGCTCGACAGAAATCGCTGTTATGTTCCGATACGGCAAGGTGACGTCAATGGTATTTAGGATGGACGGAATTCATCGAAGAGGGCATGACAACCTTCCTATTCAGTGCGAAATCAATGACCAGGACGACTTTGTGGCCGAGAAAGACGTTCAACCGGAGCCGTCCAGTCTACGTTCCGGTATGATCTCCTTCATTACTTTCCTATTGAACATTTAGATGCAATGACATGCCGACAGACGAGGATGCCGATCGTTCTGGAGACACCTGACCTACCTATGAAGAGGCGCTTGCGATGCCGAGGCCTACTCAAAGTGACCCTGGGGCTGCTCAGGCCAGAGCCTTGAACCAATAAGGTCTCTGGCAACAACGGTCGCACGGCGGTTCGACTCCCGGAAACGCTGCGGTGCCTTCTTATTTGTAAGCAGTTCAGATTCAGAGATCGATCGAGCGTGTGCGTTAAGGGTAGTCTAGCTAGGATTTTCGTCGATTTAATGGGCGTAAATGTGACATGAACGGGTAACGAATCTGTAATGTGACAGTCAGTTATATCACTACATGAATATATTATATCGTATCGATTGATGATGAGATTCGGACGGAATGCTTATCTTTCAGATGTCGATGTTGCAAATGTGCTACACGGAATGCAAAGTCATAAAATTGCGACCGACACTTCAGTCCACTTTATCCCTAATGGTAAGGCAATGTCAAGCTTGTGTGAGCAATGTTAGAAACTTTATCAGACCCGTTGTTCCCTTGTGGCCATAACGATCATTCAATCAATCACTCATAAAGCGAATCACGATGTTAAGATATCAACTTTGGCTTGTTGAGTTATCCAGAAATTGGGTATAGAAACTTGCCATCGATGTGGAGTCGCTCAAGTCTGGTGAGTTCGTCTGGCCTAGGGGCCGATATCCGACGAGCAAAAATGATGAGTTATTGTAGCGCGATGAACGAAGATTGAGAAAGAGCGCTATAACTACCAACACAGGAAGGAGAAGGAGACAATTGTGTTAGCTATATAACATGTATAAACATAGCAGATGTATCAAGACCATAGAAGTGTTATCGCACCACAGTTAGACAAGCAATTGGCTTTGAGGGAATCCTCAGGTTCATTCTCCTTCCTTTACCTTGAAAGCAATGACTTTAATCAGACTATCCCATTGGCTTCTCGTGCTTATTGTTGGTGCTGTGAGTTTGGAGAATAAATATTATTGTCATTTCTACGACTATCAACAATCAGTTTGCCTACGAACGAAAAAGTTTGGTGGCCTACTCGGTGTATTTGTAAATGAAGTGTATTATTGGAGTGACCAACCACATGAGCCTGTTTATAAAAGCAAGGAGTGGAAAATTGACTCCGAGAATCGTATTAAAGATGGTCTTTGGTCATTTCCACCTAATGTCTCTCTACCATGGGCAGTTGACCACAACAACATTACCTATACGAAGGTCGATGGAAGGGACGGTGAACCAGGATATTATGACGTCAAGTTCACACCAGAATCCCCATCTAAACGATTTACTAAACTAGAACCTATTTCCAGCTACAAGATGCAAATAGCTGAAGGAATTCGAAATGAAAAGAAAATCACGTTTTCAAGCGGCGATGATCATCCACTTAAAGTTGTTGAAGTGACAACAATGCAAATTCCCCCAAACAGACGTTCAGAAAACACGGTCTCAATGACTGCATCGCTGCACACTGACGATTTACACGGGCGTCTGAGATTCCACGATTCGACAAGCCCTTACCATGAAGTGAGGACTTTGAGGGAGAGGAAATGGCAAACGGACGAGGAGTCGACGTTCGGTAAAGCGAAAGCCTTTATTTTCAAATTCCCGACAAAAAGTGAACCACCCCAATACGGGGTTGTGTTCCGCTCGGGCAGGTCTACCACAATCTTATACAGAGAAGATCAAGTTACACTGAGGGAGCACGATCGCCTTCCTAATGCGTAAAGGAGCAATGCGAACTGGTTCATCGCGTATCGATCTATTTGCAGATTCTGCCGAGAACGAGCCTCACCTGCACGTCCCAGGACGCCTCTGTACGAATTTCTCGTAGCTATCTCAGCCTTATTCCTCCTACTGTTCTAGATGTGCTGACCTTCCTCCATCCTACGTGGATGCCGTTGATCGAGGGAACGGACTGCCGAGCTATAATGAGGCGGTTCAGCAATTGGGCATGGAGGCTTTCACGAACTAAGCCCAACTCGAGCCGGCCACATTAAAGGGTAAGTAATGCGTCAAACGAAATGCTGCAGTTGCCAGTGAGCTGACATCACTCTTTTTTCAACTACTTTCAGTGTGGACTGTATCACGATTGCGCGGTCATGAGATGTTCTCTATGGTCGCATTTATATAAAATGCCAGTTGATCTCTCAGATATTCACTATCGATCACTAATCACTCAATTTACAAAGATATGATGGAACATGATGTTTACGGTGTTACCTCATTCTACATGTTGAGTTTCGCAGTGGGTGGACACCCTGGCGAGCTCTGTCGTCACTGCTCCGGTTCCACGGTACACCACACGTTGACAACGTGACGAACCGTCACTGGCGGTGTTGCTCATCATTCATAAGGTTACTCATGTTATCACAAATATTGACAGGTCAATACGACATCTATTTGCACTACGCAATTCACGCAATTCCTGTCTGTTGCAGTGCAACAGTTGCACAATTGTGGCACCGTCGTTTTACTATCCTTCATTACTTGTGATACTATACTCATTAATCATTCTCTTTACTGCCCTATCTCGTTAACTATGAGCTAAAATCTATATTTGTTGAGCTACGACTACGATATCCCTAACGGCATACTCCACCGTTGCATCCAAGTATTCCTAGTGAATCCAGCCTGGGGTTATCCTTGAGCTTCATTGGCACCAGGGCGTATTCGCATGGCGATTAGAATGCAGCATCATTAATGCCGGTTATTACAAGGCATTAGACTCACGGACTCAGCTGGCCACGCGACGAGGAGTGTCGGGAGACAACTCAATTGTCACAACTGTTTCAAGTCGGCGCTGTACCGTGCGATGCATGCATGGCTGGGCGGGCGAAAGCGACTCTGGACTCCCAGTCTCCGAATTCGAGAGACGGGAGTGTTCGTTAGTTTTATGGAGAAAGAACGAGCCATTCCGGGACGCTCATAGCGAAGCTTTGAGAAAATTGGGAACACGCAGAACTTGGCGACGACGTCAGTCGAGTAACCTTGATATTCGCTGGGATATCCCGAGTCTGAGGTAATAGTACGTATTACCGTAATACCAATCTTTATCAATAAATTTCAAGTAATAACTGCAGGATCTGTTATTGAGGCGAACATGCACAATATACCTATTGCTAATATTCTATCGTGCTGAGCAAGCTTAACACGCTTGAACCCACCACTCCAATGTTCAGTAATCTTCCAAACAGAGG
>JAAPAO010000776.1:0-13754 GCA_013115145.1 Perkinsus chesapeaki
CCCCCCCCCCCCCCCCCCCCCCCCCCCCCCCCCCCCCCCCCCCCCCCCCCCCCCCCCCCCCCCCCCGCCTCTGGGCCTCTCATGTAACATTACTTAGCTTTTTATTTCTGTGTTCTACCTTGCTAGGCACACGCACCTACCGCTTCGTATTCGGTTGGTTTCTTTGCACTCAGGTCTCGAGTTACTTATCTGTATTTCTATCTAACTAGTACCTTTAACTGAGTAGCAATCAAACCATCGAGAATAACTAGTTTAATACGATGGTATTTAGACCGGTCGTTCGAAAGGATCGAATACCTCCTATCGATAATGCTTTCAGTCTTTTGCTACTAGTGCGTCAATACTAGCGACCTGACAATTGCTGACCTTAACTTCCTCTGACTTTGATACTATGAGATCAAATGTAAAGATTCTAATACGTAAGCTACGTGTTTTCGGGTTGCAACTTGCATTAGGGAATCCAGTACTCCTCTTGGGCACACGTCGCTGTTGTAACTGATGGTAATTGTGTTTGGTTACGTTGTGCATCATTCACACAAGTACCTCAACTCACGGGGGAAGCTACCGTCTTAACTTTTGGTGTCTGGGCCGGTGAACTTATGGCTGTTGCCTCCGTTGGTGGAGGATTCATCTCCGAATATGATAACTGCACTTGTCAGAATTCTCCCAGTCATCATACCGGTTATTGGGCAACATTTGCCCAAATGATTTGGGCAAGCCGAGCCCTCGAAGAAAGCTGAGAACTGTTGGTTAAACAAGCCGGTATCCTTCTCCAGCGGTGAACTAGCTGACCTTCATGGGGTCGTAGACTCCGCAACCCACCTGGGACAGGATGCTCTAGCATGACAGTTCTACGTCATTCATCCCAAGGAGCATCCGAATGTATGGGCAGTGAGCAAAGGGCGACTATTCATAAGGGGATTGTGAGGTATAAAAGCTGGACCGATATGAAAGTGAATCTACAGTTTCTTAGCCACGACTACTGCCCCGCTTATGGTAATGGCTTCAGTTAAGGAGAGTTGGCCCTTACTTTTCTGGCGTGGCATTATGTATGCCACAGACTCTGTGGCACAGAGACACTTGCCACCTTAGTCCAAATCTTAGACGGTCTAAGTTAGACCTTGAATTATTGTTATGCTCTATCTTGATTAGTGGTTCTTGATAGCTACCATGCGCTCCAAGGTTTTGAAGTTTTCTGAAGCTTGATAGGAAAACGCGTTGTTAAAGCCCCGGAGCATGGCAGTGCTTCTGTCCGCGATATCTATCTTTTTTACTTGATTTCACGTGTATTTCCGATTGTAGCCAAGAAGCACGCAAATACGTGACATAAATTTAATTGGGTGACTAGGATCGCTGTTCTCTTCGATCCTTACATTGCCATCTCCGTTGTTCACACTCGAGAAGACTGTGTTTGGTTTCTTATGAGATAGAGTAGCATCAACAGGTACATTGCAGAAACTCAACCGTCTTTCGGGGCGGTTTCCTTGCAAGTCCTTAGTGGAAATCTATTGTAATTATGACTGAGTGGTCGAGCTGATAGTGGCTAACAGAACGCGCCGACGTCGTCGGAATATTCACAGTCCGGCGAAACACAGCAGAACTTGAATCGTTGCATTCTTCCGCGCGATAGCAGAAGATGACCCATCATTAGCGAGCGCGAAGCTTCTAACCTTGCTGCACTAGGTGAACCATAGCAGGAATGGTTAGAGACTACAACACATACACGTCGTAAATTGGGGCTCATAACTGAACTCTTCAGGGGAGCCATTTAGACAAAGTTCATGCAACATAATTTGGAAGCCATCTTGCTAAGCTTTGTCTTCACCGCAAGCTTCTAATCCAGCCGCAACCGTTGCGCTAGAAAGGGACTCTTGCTGAAAGGCAATGCGTATTATAAATGTTTGATAGCATTGAATCACTGTTATCAAGCATGTGACAGGGGCTGGGACTGCTCCACAGGATAACCAGCCGAATAGCCAGGCCATCTGATTCGGGTGGTATCGTCCTGGTACAGTCGGACTGTATCAGTCTTCATGAGCTGACCATAGAACGAGAATCATCAGCCCTATTGTAAAATAACCGGGGGCTGGTCAGACTTCTGGCGAACAACAATCTGGCAGCACATTTGGGCCGTTATCTCGTTTCATCTGATTAGCGCCATACACTGCAGCAGATCCCGTAATGGCGCGAGGCTCCACCTGGTTGGGTACAATCTCGGTTGGGAGAAAGGTGAAAGAAACCAGGGAGTTAGGGTGTATCCTACATATAGCAACTGATAGGGAAGATGGCACTCTTAATAGTATCACCTTCATTGCCTGCAAGTCGGAGGCGAGCCAACCTATTGCAGCATCTTCCTCAATTTAGTGTCCGAGTGCGCTCCTTGGGTTTGCACACAGCCTCCTTCAGAGGTGCAAACTCGGCAACGTGGATCTGTCATGTACGCTCGACACAACTTGGTGGCGAGCTATTGCTGTGGTTTAACCCTCTGACTTCAAAGAACAGCTGAGCTTCGATGTGTGATTCGCATAGTGTGAGTTACTAGTATACCTTTCGTGGATAGAGGCTCCATCCACTCTATCATGGAGCAAGGGCATACGTGTACACGCATATCCACAGACCATTGCTCCACGACCTCCGGACCATGGTAATGCGCCCCTTGTTCACCCCTATCAGTTTCGACCTCAGATGAACGCGTAATGATATGCGTTTTCTCCACTGTGGAGAAGGGCGTTCCCTTGCGCCCATCCCTTGATGAAACTGGTGTGTTGATCGACTATGGAGTGATTCGATTCTCTCTTCGTGAGCCAGCGTAGCCAGAAGTATGGGAATAATGTCAGTCATTTAATCCATCGATGACTCTGATCGTACGTATCTGCTGGACCATCTTATTCATTCTTGCCGGTGCCTTTGCTGATATGTGTGGCGGCTGCCCGGGAGGCGGGACTTGTGTCTGCGTTGGTGGGCATTGCAGTACTACTATGGAGGAGTGCGATTATGATGACTCTGCTCCCTGCGATGGTGTCTGCGAATGTGACTACTACGACTGCGAATGGCCAGACCCACCACTCTGACCCAGAGGCTCAGGGCCTATCATATAACATGACTTGATTACGTTACATCACGGCCTTTTTTACTTCTGTGTTCTACCTTGCTAGGCACACAAGCATCTGCCGATTCGTATTCGGTTGGTTTCATTGAACTCAGGTTTCGAGTTACTTCAGTATCATTAACTGAGTAGCAATCAAACCATCGAGAATAACTAGTTTAATACGATGGTATTTGGACCGGTCGTTCGAAAGGATCGAATACCTCCTATCGATAATGCTTTCAGTCTTTTGCTACTAGTGCGTCAATACTAGCGACCTGACAATTGCTGACCTTAACTTCCTCTGACTTTGATACTATGAGATCAAATGTAAAGATTCTAATACGTAAGCTACGTGTTTTCGGGCTGCAACTTGCATTAGGGAATCCAGTACTCCTCTTGGGCACACGTCGCTGTTGTAACTGATGGTAATTGTGTTTGGTTACGTTGTGCATCATTCACACAAGTACATTAGCTCGTATACTACTACTACTACTACTACTACTACTACTAGGCATCATTTTCAAACTGCAACATGCATTGAGGGATCTAGAACCCCATATTAAGGCCGGAAGAATAGCTTATCGCTCTCTGTGGGGATGTACCGCAGAGAGAGTATCCCGGAAGGAGTCGACTCCCAAGTTAACGCAAGAATCAAAACAAAGAAACAATTGTCTTAACATTTAGTTACATTATTTATTTTTCCTTCTCCTTAATAAGCCGTTTAACTTCCTTTATTTCATCCCTCAACCACTTCTTCCGATCCTCGTCCCCCTCCCCAGAGTCCAATTCCGTCTGATACTGTTCGAGCTCCAGCTGCAGCACTGCCATGTCTGCTTCATCATCGGCTATTTCCGGCAGGGGGTCGAATTTGATCGCCTCCTGGAAGGCCCTTGCTCGCTCCACCTGCTCCCGATACGTCTTGGTCACTTCATCAATAAGATCCTGCTTTGCCTTATCCTGCATTTCATCTCCACCACCATGAATCTCAAAGAGCGCGGAGAGCAATCTAGAGACATCGTTCACGCTGCAGCCCGAGAGCCTCTTTTCGGCATCTGTCCGACCGACACCGTTATTGACAAAGTCGTCGATCGCAGCATCACACTTGACGTTTACTTCTTCACTAAACGGGTGCTCTGGCGAGTCCAGCAGGCCGAGAACGTCTCGACAAGTGTCAATAATAAACTGCCTGCTCACACCTTGCCTGCGCCTGTTGTCTTCGTAAAGGAACCAAGTCGATAAAGTATCCATCATCTCCTGGTTGAGGCTGGCATGGTCCACTTTAGTTTCTAGTTCCGCTTGGGAAGGCCCCGGAGGAGGGTACAAAGGCCATTGCTCATACCGCTCCTTTAGCAACTCTTTGGTGCGGTCGATGTCGAAATTTGCTTTATAAAAGTAATAACTCACATAAAGGATACCAATAGAGCCGACGGTAGAGAGGAGCATCTTCGGACCTGCCCAGAAGTCTGGCTCATTCTTATTTGAATCCTCGGAGCTCTTATTAGTAGAGCTAGAGGTGTCAGAATCTGCCTTAGTAGAGCTAGAGGTGTCAGAATCTGCCTTAGTAGAGCTAGAGGTGTCAGAATCTGCCTTAGTAGAGGTAGAGGTGCCAGAGTCTGCCTTAGTAGAGCTGGAGGTGTCAGAATCTGCCTTAGTAGAGCTAGAGGTGTCAGAGTCTGCCTTAGTAGAGCTAGAGGTGTCAGAATCTGCCTTAGTACTGGTAGAGGCACCAGAAAGATCTGCTGCAGCCTTAATAGAGCTGGAGGTATCAGATACTTCAGTGGTAGTAGATGACTTTGTACAGAACATAGCCGCTGTTGATTGTTGTAATGTTATAAACTGCTTCCCTCGCCTCTGTACAGCGTGCGTAGCTATAACGCCGGTAGTATTACTCAGCACCTGCAATGGCCTACTCAATAGGCCTATCTTACTAGGGACGACGCCAACCATATTTAACCAGTAGCAGGCTTACCACCAATTCCCACCATGGTTCTTCGGGCGCGCGCGTAGTTTCGTGGCGCGTGACATTGGCCCACCTAGCGGATCTATTCTTCTCTGTTAGTTTCTGTGGTGGTTCAGATAACGTGGAAGTCGGTCAGTCGATTAGCGAATTCTCAGCGGTAGCCTTCGAGGTGTTGATTGCCTGTATAGTCGATTTGTCTTGAGGTCAGGATCGGCACGGAAATGGCTGGAGCCTGGAGTCCAGTTTGATAATGTTCAGAATGATAATTGGGTCGGATGTAGGCTTTTATTAGAATACTAATACGTGGGACATCTACACCCATCAGTGTCTCTGTATGCTCCATTGTGACTAGTGCTGTCCTGTGGGGTACTTCGGTTGGTAGGAGTATGTTATCGAGTCTAGCAGCAGCGGCTAATCGATTCTGTTGTTGAACAGCGATCTTATTGTGAAGCATCATTAGTATCTTAGCTTGATGCTAGGTTATCATCTTCGACCTACAGTTAATCAGTGGTCATATAACATTTGTTATTGTCGTATTCCTTATTCAGTTTCCTTCCTCTTTAATGTCTATTAATATCACTTTCAAGGTCTCCGGCGGCACGTCCTTCGATCAGGCCTTCGAACCCGATACAACTATTGGTGATGTCAAGAAAGGTTGTGTCGAGAAGTCTGGGGTCCCAGCCGAGCAGCAAAGGCTAATCTATAAGGGTCGGATCCTCAAGGATGCTGATACCATTTCACAACACAAAATTGAAAGCGGCCATACCATCCATTTGGTCAAAGGTGCAGCTCCGGCCGGCAGTGCTCCGGCCAAGGCCCCTGCTCCGAGCAACCCAGAGCCCGCAGCGACAACTACGCCAGCATCGACGGCAACCCCGGCAGCAGCTCCCACCTCAGCTGCTCCGACACCCGCGCCTGGCCCTACTAGCGACTATATGCAGCAAGCGATGGCTCAGGCGATGGCACAAGGGGCTGGCATGGGAGGCATGGGAGCTGGCATGAATGCTATGATGCAGGATCCACAAGTTATGTCACAGATGATGCAAAGTCCTATGGTCCAGCAAGCCATGCAGGTAGCGGGGATCGAACCTGGGCGGTTGGGTTGTTAGTGCTCATTAGGCTATGTCGGAGAACCCTCAGTTGTTGCAGCAGATGATGGCATCCAATCCGATGATGCAGCAGATGATGGTGAGGCTGCGTCGCTCCGCTGTGAACTTGATATTTTTCGTCATCAGGCACAAAACCCCCAAATGGCCGCTATTATGTCCAACCCCGACCTATTGAGATTCTTGATGAACCCTCAGACGATGCAAGCTATGATGCAGCTCAATCAGGCCATGGTGACGTCTGGCGGGCCGCCTTCGGGGATGCTTTGGACTGTGTTTTGGTCAGGCTGGCTCTCAGCAGCAGCAACAAGCTGGTCACGCCCCAGCTGCTCCGGCTGCCGCCCCTCCATCGATGCCCGCTGCCCCACCGGTCAGCCCTCAAGGAGCCGCTGGAGCTCCTACAGGTAGTGGGTGGGATAGGAGGAGTTTTGGTAGTGTGTTGGTAGGCCCGGCCACGTCTGGTCAGCCTGACTATGCTGCTATGATGCAGGCGATGCAGAGCAACCCTATGATGGCTCAGATGCTGGGTAAGATAGGAGAATAGAGTGATAATGGTAGATCAGTGTGTGGCATATCTTGTACACGAGGGACATCCAACCTTCTCAGATGCATTCGGGTTTGCTTATTATTAGCATAGAAATATTATACATTTACTGTCAAGCTCTACATCGTATCTGTTCGATAGGGACAGGTCGTGTGAGGCTAGACGCTCCTCTAAGTAGTTGAGATCAATACGTATGCGGCTAACTGCAACCAGTCAGGTAGCATCAATGAGATGCTGTGATGGGTTTAGTGGCCTCGGGAAACAGTAGTAGCGCTGAAAGGCATAGTACCGTTGGGTCGCGACTCCAACGCCGCTGCGGCCTACTCATCGAAGGCTGCGCAAGAAGGGGTTATTTTTGGGCTTTGTCGAATATAGTTTTTATGTTGCATTATTATATACCGAATCCATCCGGTATGATCGGCAGTCGTGCTTATATAAAACAGGGAAGTAGGTCTAGAAGGAGATGTGATGTGAAATGCCAGTATTGGGGACTTCTCACGGAACCTCCACCGGTATTGTTTTTGGGGATTTAATTGGTCTCCGATAGACTAATGCATATCACCCTTGCCTTCTTATCGACCTCTGTTCCTCTTTTATATGGAAGGGGCTGTATAGACTGGACGAATTCCGAGCTGTTATGTTAATGTATTGTTGACTGTGTGAGCGTTATTGTCCTTTTTTCAGCTGGAGGCGGAGCTGGAGCCATACCACCACCAAACCAGGCCGAGCTCGAACAGAGATACTCCAGCCAGTTGGAAACACTGCGCTCCATGGGTTTTGTTGATACGTAGGCTTGATGGTTTTGGAAGGTGTGATTATGTAATCATTTCAGGGCTGCCAATTTGGAGGCTCTTCGAGTGTGCGATGGTAACGTGGAGCTTGCTGTGAACTACCTGTTTGATATGGGCGCCGGAAACTAGGGCACTATTTTCATTAGAAACAACACAAACCATTTTCCTGTATGTCAGCTGAGATGCGTTCGAAGTCAATCAGCGGGGTTGGATAGTGCGCACTGTGAAGAATTTGAATTCATATGCTGTTCGCTTCTCGAGGGGGTCAGCCTGAACAGAAGGCATCGGAATCGAGTAAGAGACAACTGGTTTAATGAACAGATGGCACGAGACCAGGTCGCACATTGGCAGCAGCCCCGGCAGCGGCGGTGGAGCCCCCGGCTTTGGCCAGGCAACGCTCCTTGTCCCCCGCAGGAGGAGGTACTGCGGTAAAATCGTTGTCGGCCATAATACTGCAGGGCCGTCTGCATCATCACCGCGAAGGGCATCGGGGAAGGTTGGGCCGCTGCAGGCCAAAGCGGCGGCTACGGAGTTTGTTCTTTGCATCAGCGGTTCGATCGATGGAGCGAAAGTGAGCTGCGAACAGATGGTCTGTTGGATAACCCCCGATAGGTGGGAGCGGTCGGCTACGGCCCGTTGGCGGTCTCTTACGCCTTCCACAGCGCCACGCCGGACTGGACATTGGTAGACTAGCAGCGCGGATAAGCGGATCGATTATTAACCCGAAGGTTCATGGTTCGATCCAAGGCTGCAGTCAATATTCCCACCCGCAAATTGGTGGCAGCATCCTTGGCAGTGTAGCTGGGGTGCATACAGACGACCTCGTTTGGAATCTTCCTATTGGTCTCACATATCGATCCAGCAATCCCCACGGTTGGCCTCGGTACTGCACCACATGTGTTGCGAAGGAGGCAGTTAAGCTGTCAGATTAATACTAACAATTGAAGGAGACGATTGGCTCGGCCGACGAGTCGTTGTTGGGTATGCTGTAGTTACAGTCCCGACATCACCAGGTTACTCGTTGAGGGATGCCATCTTGGTAGCGGTCATTGTCAGGGCGCCATGTGCGGACTTCGTTCGTATATCGACCATGCAATAGCAATTGGCAATCGAGAGTGATGGGGTGGTTGATGGGCAGTCCCCCTAGACTCAAGGACCCCAGGGTTCTCGCTGGGAATGATGGCCGGGATGGTGAGTCCACGCTACCACCAGGATCTCGTTCAATCCTAAGATATTATGGGGGGCACTTTCGTTGGAGCTCAACTGTCAGTGTTCTTGCTGATCAGTTCTACGAGTGTCATCATCTGGTTTAGAGGTCTCTGTTACGTTCAACATAGCTCTGAAGGATGTAGAAGGAACCGAGTATCATTTCGCATGAACACTTCGCTTTGGTGTGTTTCATGGATATACTTGCATATTTTGTGTTGGAATAGCGTGATCAACGGTTAACCGATAATCGTGCCGATGTTGTTGGAATGGCTGTAAGATCAAAGCATGGAAGTCGTTTCTAATCGTCGTTGATATCGTCTTGTTTATAAAACATCCAAGAGACCGAGAGGAAGCTTCTGTCACCCTTCGCGTGACTTCTCTTCGAGACTCTAACAGGGGTTCACGATTATGGATTACACTTCAGTTAGCAGCCCAAAGAGAGCGCGCCACAGCGCGGTGTCACTTGAAGAATGGTCACGTATATTGAGACATGACGAAACATCCCAATCTCAATACAGTGGCTTGCAACACTTACTCACTGGGCTCACTTCGGTCTTTGTTGAGCCGAAATTGTGGTCCAACATCGAAGCCATGTCTTCCGGCTGCGTCCTTCACTTTTCATGGCAGAGAAAGCATTCTCGAAGCTACCAACGGCTGGTATAATGTTGACTCCTCAGCGAGGGACTCTCCAGGATAGAATCGAATAATCACGGAACTCATAAGCAATAGTTGGGAGGCACTGCTCGATCGGTCCCATAATTATATAACAGTATTCCTCAAAGGAATTCCCTGAATGCCTCCAGCAACATAGGCTATTTTACATAGCCCACCTCAGCCCATTCTAACACCCACACTAACTCTTCGTCAACTACCGGTGATACATTGTCCAGGCTAGTAAGACTAGCCACTCCTCACCTTCGTACTGGGTCACGTCCTACAACATCTACTATGGCCCATGAAAAAACCCACAGAGTCTGAGATGCTCTTCTCAAAGCATTGTCTCCGTTGATCCATCGAGTTAAACTCTAAGATCAACGATTTGGTATTCCCTTGCAACTCATCACTTACTCCCGAATGTGCTTGCTCCTCTCGCTGGCGCTATGCTGCTCTTTCAGGAGCAAACCGCGTGTTGTAGTGTAGAATCCGCGCATCGATGATGCCCCGTCGCGGAGCCCTGCGCCTCCCACATGCGCTTAGGTTTTTAGCTCAGCTAAGAAACCCGGCCCATCGCACCTCATTCTCATATATCCTCTCATGGGTGACAGTAACCCTGTGTACTTTGTGCTAATAACAGAAAGGAACCCCAGGGAGGAAATATGACAGACTTGTGTTGGGTAGAATTCGGAGACACGTCACACTGTAGGGTCTCTGAAACTTGATAACATGTATCTAGTGGCAAGATACTCGTGTCACTATGACATTGTGCATCATAGCCGACCAGATTCATATCGGATTTCGACGCTCGTCCAGTAAGTTGGTTATTCCTCATCTACATTATGGACAGAAGTTCATCCTTCCCTCCCAAGGCCCCTATGGTTCCCTCATTTAACCTTTACGGGGCTTTATTTGGTACTGTTTACATTACCATTGCAGCGACACCCATGATAGTTCTGGGATACTACCACAGTCATTATGCTTATTGCGGTGTAAGTTGCCTGCCATGCGCCTTACGGAGCAGCTCAGTCATTTTCAGGTTCTGGCTGTGACCAATGCGGTATTTGGCTGTGTGCTCAACTACAACTTCTTCAAGATCTTCTACCGCACCTCGCTCATTGGAGTCTGGCTCGGTACAGCTCTAGGCTGTTTTGTACATTTTGTTGTTGAAGCTATGGGTGGAGGAGTGTACTACCCCCTAGCAGGCATTGCTCTGTTTATACCTTTTGTCTTTCTCATTTCCTTACCATACCGAGGCCTGGGTTGTAAGCTCACCCTCGTATGGGCCGTTGAGCCCGTAACGATACAGTCTTTCTCACCAATCGCCTTCTACAATCATTCCGCTTATACTGAGGCTGTTTATATGGCAACTCTTGGTACGATCACTATTACTGTCACTTTCCTTCTTGTATATATCCTACATGTAACAAGGCTCATTCCGTATGCTGGACCAAGCCCAGTGGAGAGGTTCGCATTTGCCACAGCTGATCTCTATAGTGCTGCAGTGGACAGTTCCACTACTAAGGTGAACCAAAGAAGCTTTACTTTGGCATCCCACCAGTTCGATACGGCATTCGGTGGCCTGGTACCCTCCAACTTGCCCATTGAACTGCAGGGCTCAGCTTGGAAGATAGCCAGTCTTCTACTTTTGTTGAGGAGAACCTTGAACGAGAACCCTCTCGACGAGACATCCGTGGTTCGGTGGTGGAATCCGATTGCCGGAGACATAGATCGGCTCAAATGCTCAACTGTGGCAGTTCTAAGGTCTGTCTCACCGAATCCTGGATGTAGGGAAATCCAAGATGATGAAGTTCAAGTTGACTTAGAGATGCTCTGCAAGCCTCTAAGAAGAAGGGTCTTAGAAATCGAACACAACTCGGCCGGTCAACAAATGTCGGACGAGCTCGTTCGGTTCGAGTCTATAATGGCGGCTTTTATTGATCTCTCTTGCGAAGTTAACCAATTTTGCAGAGCCAACAGAAAATGTCAGAAAAACTCTCAGCAAAGCAGCATTGCAAATGTGAGCCATTCTTGTGTACAAATTGTGACGGTGTTGGTGTGTCAGGTGCCCACCAGAGAGAGACTCCGAAAGTGGTGTAAGAATAAGATTGACTCATCGGTACGCTTCTGGAAGGCGCCACTGTTCAACAACCTCGAAGACGGTCTTCCTCTCCGAGCTCGTCTATTATTTGTGCTACGCATAAGCCTATGTGTTTCTATCGCGGCTGCTGTGATGGTTATTATTTCTTGGTACGTCCCAATCGCCAAAACCTACTTCACCTATCTCCTGGCTCCGCTATATATGTGCAATCTGCCAACCGCCGGAGCAACCCTTGTGAAGGGAAATCTGAGGATTTTTGGCACGTTCGCAGCCTGTATAGTTGTCGTGATCTGTATCGCGGCAAACCCGCATGTTTTGCAGGCTTGGATCCTCGAGCTGTGGATCGTTTCCTTCATCGGTGTCCTGGTGAGTCTAAATCCCAAGTACGGCTATGCTGGGTTACTATTCGTGTTGTCGTGGATTTGTGTTGGCTTCATGAACGGTGTCATCACGGACGACTCTAGAGAAGAGATGTTCCTTACGGCTGCTTGGCGAATGGGCCTCACTCTTGGTGGCGTTATTGCGGCCAATTTGTCGTCTCTGCTCATCTTCCCCCAATACGCATCAGCACAACTAAGGGATTTGTCAGCTAGAGCTATCAAGGATGCCGCGGAGAGCGTGTCTTATGCAATTGCACTGGTTACTGACCCAGACGAAGATTCAAGTGATAAGACTTTCCGGGGTCGACAGCAACTTGGCCCAAGAATCTTCAAATACCAGTCTCAAAGGAACTCTCTGAAGGCGGATGCCGCGGCTGAGGTCGCGGTTTACGGCAGATTCCGCATGGTTCCACTCAACTGTAAGAAGGTTTTGGAGAACCGCTGGAAGATCACTAAGATGACTTCAACAGCAGTGGTGCTGTATGACACTCTTGTAGCTGCTGCGCAAACTGAGCACGCTGAAGTTCAAGATGTACTTGTGTCGGTTAGACCGGCCATGTTGAAGATGCTGGTAGCGTTGAATACTTCAGCCGCTCGTATTTACGACGAGTTAACTCACACCGAGGTGAAAGCACCGGTATCAATACCCCCAGATGAAGACGTTAAGTTGGTTATGCAGGAGTACAGTGAAGTGTTCCATAGCGCGGTCGATAAGCTTCTGGCCCACGAATCTTCAGCCGAAGAAGGTCACAGTTTGCGCGGTGAGATGATCCAAATGTTGTACGCTCTCTCTCTTTTCGTAGAAGATTGGACATCCTTGGAGGAGTCCCTTATAGATATTGCTCCTGTTACGGAGATGAAATCTTCTTTGACTGGCTAGAGGTTGTTGTTCTTGGCTTCGAACCATCGCATTCAAAGCTCCATCGTCGGCATGTTCTTCGTACGCCTCACCAGCTCTTACGGAAGTTTTCAATAAACAAGCTGCATAGAAGTGTTGTCAATTCAACGGTGACAGTTAGCCCTCGATATACTGCTGTTTCTCTTCCATGTAGCATCATCAGGGACTTCCTGACAGGCAATCATCATAATACTACAATACCAGACAATGCCAAACATGCCCCTTAACGTATAAGAATCAAAAGGACTCCTCAAGATAATCCATTCATAGGGTTTTAGACTAACATCAGATGCATCCTCACCAGAGAAACGAGCATTATTTTGCATGAACCTTGCCTTGTGTTCCGCAGGCATCTTGCATTTTTTTTGTTGGATTAGTGAGGCCAAAGATTAATCGGCAATGGTGCCGAAGCTGTTAGCATGGCTCGAAAAGCAAGACTTAGTCGAGTTTTCTGTACTTGATACCTCCGCTGAGACCGTTTTAATGAGACGTCAGCGAGGCTCGAGTTGCAGTTAGCGACCCAAAAAGCACGAAGCAGAGTATGCGCTATCGATTTGCTGCGGGTTTGTCCCTTGAAGGGTGATCGTAGACTAAGGTGCGACCAAGCATCTCAAATGAGCAGTTGCTTGCAACACTGATATATCGGGTGTTCGATCGTTGTGTTCCGGTGAACACTCTGTATTGTGGCCGAAGCGATGTTGAGCTAGATATTTATAACGGGTTCTATGGTGTAACGGTTAGCACTCAATACTCTGAATCTGGCGATCTGGGTTCAAATCCCGGTAGAACCTATACCATTTCGTTTAGTCTGCCATGCAGCAGTAAAAGACTTAAAGGCTGAAGAACATACTGTGAAGACATAAAGACAGTGACGCCAAGGGCTCCAGATCGAAAGCTCTCTGTCCCTCAACCTGTCTCTAGGGCGCATATTCGTCTATTCCCATCTACTGTATTGCTGCTCCATCAGCCAGGTACATAGAGACAGTCACCATAATGTACACGCGTGCAGCTTATTCCCTTGGG
>JAAPAO010000777.1:0-13670 GCA_013115145.1 Perkinsus chesapeaki
CGAGGTGCCTGAGCCTGCATTTCGCCGATAAACTAGAGAGCTTCTCATTCCAATCTCCTGATAGTCTTATAACGTACAAGAAAACTGCTTGAAGCCTTTTAGCTTAAACCGAAAGCCTCACGGTGTTCGGTTCGGCTCGAGCTGCTCAAGCAATCCTCCAGCGTCGGCAGCTACCCGCGCTTTTAGATGAAATAGGTCAATTGTCGCACTATCCCATTTACTTTTATGCTCAGCTTCTCCAAAGTTTAGTTTGAGTATTTGACGATAGTGTTTGTATGTTTATTCAAACTATAAGTCTTTCCGAAGACGTACGGTAGCTTTTATAGCTCTCATAGTTTTTCAAAACAGCTGATATCGTTCTTGTGTAAGTACAGCCAAGTTAATTAATTATATACTGGGTGTGTCAAGAGGTTCGATTTGCATCATCTCGCAATATTCCCTGAAACTGCACTCGACTCATTCTCTAGCCTCCGACGTCAGCCGTGATGCCCTCCGCTACAACGCGGTTCATTTTCCATTGGCAAGTGGTGCTTTGGATAGTCTCATTGACAAGTCAGCTCAACAGCTTTCTATTCAATCCTCAATTCAGATGTTACATCTCACCATCGGCGCGACTGAGAATCATAAACATTACGACCTGGGTATCGAATAGCCCCCTGCGGGTGCACAAGTCTGAATTGACGAGCCCTCAGATGCCGCAGACTCGAGGCTCCTGAGTCAACGTTCTACGGACGGCATCACTACCTTCAAATTTCAAGCTGTTGATGGTGGACTCCGCTAGTGGACCTTGGATGTCCCACTTAGGATGAGCTCTTACCCGATTCACGAGGATCCCGGCATGTTGTTCCCTATCAGGAAGCCAAATAAGCTCTGGCAGCTCTAACACATATATACTAATTCGCGCTACGTAACGTTCCCAAAGACTCAGTAGTAGCCGCTATACTATCTTAGGCTACACTATATTGGGCAGGCATACCAGAAAGGCAATAGTATACAGACTGTAAAATACAGTTATCAACATTATTTCAAATTTTGAAATCCAAAAGCTTGCACTGCTCAATGGTGAGCAATGCATTTGGCACATACACTTTGCAAAAGTAAACTAAGTGCCGATATGCGAATCGTCCTAGTCAAAACGACCGCAAAAACTGATGTGATGTGGACAGTACTGCACGGACACACATTACAACTGCTTGCTTGGGGATCCTTATCACGGAGCTTTCTCACTTATCTTCTTCAAGGCTGTTGGCTATTATGTCAGCGAGGCTCCTTATCATGTGTCAGCTCATTGGGCTGTCACACTGTAGAATGATACTAATGCCATATTGATGTCGATACCTTTGAATCAAAGGCTCATAGGCTTTGAGCCAGAGTTCCACAAAACGAAGCTGAACGGAACCAGGAGCTTCCCTATCGACAGTGTCATCGAGATGACATTTCCAGTACGACACGTGTCGGGAGCCGCTCCGCAAGTGTTCCGTTCTGAGCCAGGGGCCCGAAACGGTCACGGTGCACATGTCGCGGCACACTAAGTCTTCTTGTACGCTGCGACTCCTGTAGCTTCCAGGATTGTCGGATTTCATAAAGTATCGATTCAATAGTGCATTGATAAGCTGGCCAAATAGGGTAGGGTAGGACTAATGCGGATGAAGGTTTAATTATCTACACGTACATTGACTGTCCCAGACACAGTCACTGTGTCACAGTGTGCCCGATCCTGCACGGATGCACATAACGCTGGTTAAGTTCCATCCGACTTCCTTCAAGGAAGTTCTAAGATAATGCCCAGGCATTACGCCTGGGTGCAACTTTTGACTTGAGTAGTTGCCACGTTGGTTATCCTCTGGTAACCCCGAGTCAGAAGTCCCTACTAAGGAGCACTCTTAGGCGGCTCAGGTTGGGCTATTGAGTTAGTTCTATAGAGCTGTTGGACCAACAGTGTTGGTCCATCGCTCGCGCCCCGGGGCAGTATTGGTATATGCAAGCGGACCATCACTTGCTCACAGACGACTTACGTACGCACGCATGTGTCGACCACAGGCCGATACATCTAGCGTGGTTCAAATCCCGGGCCTGACATTTTTCCAGTAATTTCTTGGTCAACAGTTATTCGTCGTTAGCCTCGACCAATTCTTCTCTAGTTTTATTATCCCATGCCTTTAAATGATGATGTGCTCGCATCGCAGCCCCAGCACGACCCGACGGCAAAGCGGCTCGAACGGCGGCGAAATCTTTACAATTCTTTCGTTGATGGTAACACCACGCCTCCCGCTGGTAACACTATCTTATCGAACAGGCTCCGACGAGGACAATGGCTATTCCTTGACCCGAGCGATATCCTGGAAAGAGTTCAGTGCCTTAACCGATGCATGCCTTTGTATTCTCCTCGCAGCCAGCCAGCAACTGGAGGCACTAGCCAAGGTAGCCCACAAGTGAACTGCCGCGTTGCCGTATGTGACGTTTTCAGACCATCACACCGTCGATTTCCCGAGCGAACTGGTGGTCAATATGTAGCGCCTATCCTTTATGGCAAGGAGCTATGAGGCCGATGGCTCTGGTTAGCGTCCTTATGCCTTCGGCGATTAAAGGCTGTCGAGTGAGGCGAAGTTGAAGGTTGGTAGTTGAAATGGCGTTCAGGTGGCACCCCCTTCTCGGGAATCCTGTGTGGCATTCTACATTCATAGAGCATGGTCTCAAGTGCAGTACGCGGGGCAGCATTCGGCAGCATTAGAAACACTAGCGATTGGAGCCAGACTGCTCCTAGGCCAGCAAGTGAGCTCTCGCTTACCCAGTCGATGGAGGAAGCTTTCTTCACAGATACCGAGTCGGCCAGAGCAACTGAACGTCCCGACAAAGCTTCGGGCGCCGCCAGGGCCTATGGAGGCCCTACTATATGGTTTATATAAGCTCATCGCGGAGCACGCACTGCAAGTGGCGACTTACGGGCATGATGCCCCCTCCTTCGACGAATGGCTCAGCCTCACACCGGTCCAGCGGATAGGCAGGATTATCGACAAGTCAGCTCCAGGTGGAACGGCGAAGGCCTTGGCTGAACTAGCAGTGCCTTGCGATGTGCCACCGATCCCTTCACCGAACCCTCATGTTATCAGCGCAGTCTACGGTTCATCACCGGACGCGCTGCCTTCAGGGCTCCTGGAATCCTGTGCCTCAACGGTTGCTGTGACGGTTGAGACATGTGCAATTGAGTACCTTAGTGAAAAGGTGAGATCTACCAGAAGTCCTAATGAGGCTGTTGAGACCATAGAAAGGATCGCAGATGTGGTGGAAGCATCCAAGCCGACTCTCAAACCGCAAGACCGTATAATCAGATCAACGGCCAGGCTTGTTCAGTTCGCCGTTGATAGCGTTTATGAAAGTCGGTATGCTCCCGCGGTGCGAATTCATCCGTATGTGTCGGAGATCTACCAGTCATTGCCAGCCGGCACCAACGGTACACCGCGGGGGATGAAGCCCGAGGCCTGGGAGAAGCTGATGGCCAGAGCTGACAGACTGGACGGCCATACGACATGCGCTGAGTTGATGGACTCAAATTTCAATGTAGTGTGTGGTAGGGTGACATTCCGGTTTCTGGAGGCCTGTAGTGGCGGCGGCGACCCGCCGATGACAATCGCTGATAAGGAGTATGCTAATAGGTTGGTTTATAGTATGCTGATGGAGGCTGGATCAAAGCCCAGGAGCGAGCAGTTCTGGAAGAGCTTGCTCGATATTATTCTGTATATCGTGAACCACGGCTTATCGAACGCGGTCACGGTGTCGCAGTCCTACAGTCAATTCTGTGACCAACTTGTGGGGCAGGACAGCCTTCCAGAAGTGTTGAGGTGGGCCGTGGACAGGTGGCGCTCGGATGGCGGAGGCGGCGGCGAGGTTGATGACTGGATAGAGGAGGCGGCTATCAGAGCGATTGACTCGGCAGACGCCCTGCGGTATGATATCGGCATCGAAAGAGCTCGACGGCTGCTGAAACTGACCAAATCGTCACGCGCCAGGAAATTATCTCAATTGCTGGATATTTGTGCGAAGGTTTTCGACCTCCTCTCGTACCGGGAGTATCGCGGGCCGGGGATCGGTGGTAAGCTGGTGGGCCAAGCCGTGAACGTTGTGCTGAAGGCGGCGGCTACTCCGAATGCCCGGGCATCCTTCCGGGACTTTGCCTTCTCGACGCCTCATGAGGTTCGCATGCTCCTGGCCACTCACGGCGAGGACGAGGCGGCGTTCAAGTTGCTCAATGCGGTGGTTGCATATAACCTGCAGTCTGTGGGCAACAGTGATGGCCTGCGAGATCTCTGCGAGAGCGTCAGCCCGGGTTCGTGGTTGAGAGGAGGTCTGCTGCTGGTATGCCAGTATAGCTTGGCTCAGGGTAGGGTTGAGCAGGGTGTCCGGTACACTAGGCAGTTGAAACAATCCGGATACGGCAACTGTTGGAGGCTGGCCTCGGCTGTAGTCCAGAGTGATGGTCTTGGACAGCTTGGTGAGGAGGACAGGAAAGAGATGAACAACATTATTGCGGATGGTGTCACCACATGTAGCGACGATGACATTTATGATGCTGTAGAGACGATGAGATCGACCAGTGCCTATTTGGACGAGGCGGTGGGCATTCGGTTGCCAGTGTTGGCTGATGACGAGGAGTGGGCTGACACGATTCCTGAATGGCCTCCGGAAAAGATGGACGACATCAAGACGGATTTTGTCCTCCCGGGTTCGACCCTCGGTGGGGGTATCTTCTCCTCGAATGGTTGTGATGTGTCCCAGCTGATGGACCTGTGCGCTTCGGTGAAGTCTCTTCCTCAAGGGGCCATGTTGCCAGCTTATGTGATGCCGGCCGACGGCTCTGTTGTCGACGCCGGGATTAGTCTCCTGTCCGAGGATCCCGATCTTGCCGGTATTCTCATGCGGCTCGGAGCGCGGCCTGAAGAGGTCGATGAGAAGCTTCTGTGTCCAGCGCTTGACAGCGACGTGATGCCTCTCGGAGAGCAGCGTCGTGTTGTTTCATTTGTACGGTCTCTGAGCGTTACTGGCTCCCCTAGGGAGGCTCGGCTAGGCCTGATCGTGAAACTGCTGGATCGTTGCGTCCCACTGAAAGAGGAATACCGGTACTTGTCCGTGGTTCGGCTGGCCGGCGACGAGGCTTATCGTGAGGCTGTGCTGCTGAGGATCTCCCGGCAACAGGCCTCATGTCGTCGCGACGGTTGCGGTATGAACACGGACATACAGAAGGCCCTTGGGGCGCTGGCTCAGCTGGATGGTGACGACGAGATACCTGAGGACTCCGAATCGGAGGTAGAGGATGTGGCAACTCCCTCGGCGAAGGACGACTGGGCTGACGTTCTTGATGGGGATATAGTGGAGCGTGTTGACGATCCAGAGTTCATCGCGAAGGTTGCAGGCAGTGGTGTTGGCGGGAAACACAGCAGCTACAACAGGACCGCTGCGGTGCTGTCGGTGGAGCAGCTGGCGACGGTTCTAACGAGCAATGTGGCGGAGCCTTCATGTGAAGATACGGCCATGAGATTGTTTCCAAAGTGCATAGTGAGCCCTGATATCTTCGAGGAGCGACTTAATAAAGTGCTGGATGAAATTAGTTATCGAAAGGCTGGAAGCCCAGACGAGCAGGAGCAGCTGGTGCAGCGCTACTTGCTGACAAGAAAGCTGCTCGACATTGTCGCAGCAGGCGGCGGGCAGGTGACCGAGGCGTTGACCAGGCTCCACGGTCTTCTTCCTGGCCTCGACGTTCGGCGGCTCCCTCTCAGCATTGGTACGGTTTTCCGAGAATGCGGAGGGTCTCTGTCGCTGGTGGGCGAGGTTTGCGTGGTAATCGACGGAGTTGCCGGGATCGGGTTCGAGGCTGGAGACCTTGCCGAACTCGCAGTTGAGCGCAAGAAAGTTTTCGATGTTGTGCCGCCATTGCTGAAGTCCTTTGTTAAGTCCCCTGTCACCACGGACAACTGGAACGGTGATGACGAGGATAAGCCGATTGATGGTCACAGGCAATCGGCCACGGACGACTGGGATTTGGGGGACGACGGCTGGGACGACGATATGAATGGGGAGGCCGCCCTCGATGATGAGGATCTACTCGGCAGCGATCCCGATGGCTGGGACTTTTAGAACTGTCCTCGGCGACTGACACGCCGACAGCGACTTTGTTATAGTATTTCTCAATAAGTGGTTTCATATATCTCTTATGGATTCGCGTTGAGTGGTTCAATGTGTATTATTGAATCCTGTTGTACCTAAAGGTGGTGCAAGCCTGGCCAACTTCACCCACCGTTCCTCTCCTTCTGGGCATCTTGCTCGACTGTGAAAAGTTGAGCTCATTTGGGGCGACATGGAAGAAGACTAATATCCCATGCACGGTTATGCTGTGTTATGCAGTATTGGCTGCAGCTCCTCTGTAAATAAATGCTTCGTGGAGCACAATGAGTAGTTGCCGTTTCTATTGTTGGGATTTCGCTTGTAGTGGGAAATAATAGCTAGCGGTTTTCTTTGCTGCTCACAGTGATAGGTGGCCGCCGAGGCACCTTGTTAATAAATATTGTCGGTTTAATATGATGATAAATAGCATTACTGAGGAGAGGCCATATAATAGGTCATCCATGTCTAATATTTTTATAGTAGTTTTCAAGCTGATCACCGGACCTAGAGTGATGCTATTAACTCAATCGCATGCAACGACCGGCCAATGACGACGAAGTTGCCATCTCATCATAATCTATTATCAGTATTGCCATGGACTGCCGATGTCCATGATAGGCAATGATGGGCAGCATCATGTCCGGCGGCGCTGTCTCCGTTCTCCTCCTTCCTCAGTTACCCAGGTAGATACCACTACTAACCTTGCCTGGTCGATGGTGAAACTCCGCTCTACACCATTTTCCGGTCAACTTTAAGTCTGTGATATGTCTGTGAATGGTGTCAGGTTTGTCAGGTGACATCGCGTGCATTCCCTACATTGATCGGGAACGGGTGTAATATTGTTGTTTGTCGGATCATTTTAAATAACGCTTCCACACGTGGTTCCAGACTCTTCAGTGTTGTCAATTCGCTCAGTCGCTGTTTCAGCCTTCGTGTTCACTTTAGCACTCTCGTCTGCCTTGAGCGCCACATTCAGCCCTAATGGACACTTCTACCATGTCCCTGCCCGTAGGCTCCCGAGCTGTTAACTCAGCAGAAATCTTTGAGCAGGTCTTAGCCGCCTATGCCGCGGGCGATATCATCAGGCTAGCAATGGTCGTCGGCAGCCTTTATAACGTTTACTGCACCATGTGAGCTTCCTAGGCCTCCTAGGGGAGGGACCAGAGCGTTTCATACTACTACAATAGTTTAAGCATTCAGAGTAAATGATGTAGCTTAAGTCTAGGGATAGCCCAGATCCAAGCCACTTAATACTTTTCACTAGTGGGGGAAATAGTTTTTCCATCTTCTCGTTTGCAAGCCCTTATTATGTATGCTCCCCTGTAGGTACGGTTACCCTCCTTATAGCTCCGTCCACAACACCAACGCAGCAACACGCAGTCAGTGTCGCCGACTGGCCTGCGTTCGGATGTGCCCTTGGACAGGTCCCCCTCCCTATCAGTCATCAAGTCCTATGAAAGGAAATGGCGCTACTTCACCGACAACTAGTCCACTAGTAGCGGTATCCACGCTCCGCACTGTGGAGAGATCCCTTGTAGGCCCCGTTGAAGACGCCTGTAGCTACTAGAAGCTCCACACCGAAACGCTCTGCACGGCGCACGAGTGAGTTTTTAACCGAATGCAACGTCATTGAGAAACGGTTTTTAAATGACGAAGATAAACCCATCTCGGAAGAGGACATAGTTGTCTATTCCTCAGTCTGGGATAGAAAGCTTTGAGTGTATGGCTTGCTGTAGGTGGTGGCAAGTCGGGCGCGTCGAGAGCGCGTGGATCCCCGCCAATGGAGACTATCATAATCTCGAACCTTTCGGACGAATCTCCATCTGGTTGTGGTTTGGTTCTCCCCACACCTCCCCAGGCATCACGACACATGATGAGAACGCCGGTCTCGAGCGCTAGTTCTGGCTATCCTGTGAATCTGAAAGCATGGTAAGAAGAAAGAAGGCGGAGCGAAGCGAAACATTTCATTCTCGCAGGTCGCCAACTCCATCGCCAACCGCGCAGCCGGCTGTGATCACGCCTATCGATCAGGCCTCTATTGTAGGCCGAGCTTCATGAGCTGGTTCATTCTCATCTATCAGACCCGATCACTCTGTGGATCGCTGTCTGCCATTGAACCACCCAGCCGCGGTGGATTTGACGGCCGCGTTATTGTCCAGTTCTTCAACGGTTGCCTTAGCAGCAAGAATGCAGTGTTAGCTCTTGAGACGTAGGCAACGCGAAACGCTAGGAACTTCGTGGGTGTGACTTGGGTTGGCTTCGTGGGTGCCACAACGTCATGACCTTCTTAAACTTTATCAACGTACCACAATTCTGAAACTTTGCAAATGGGTCAAGCGTGTCTGTATGTCCCGTAAGAATGAAGATCGCTAATGGGTCTGGGAGAGCCTCTTCTCTGCCGTGGTGTAAGCGCTTGCACGGTTTATCAGTGTTGTTATGTACCCCCCCCCCGACATATACCAAAGGGGAAATAAAATTGGGGGGGTTTGGGTATTCCCATTTATCTTGGCATCAGCCAGTAATACTGGCCCATTATAAAGCACTTAGAGGCATGAGTCCTCATGATGAGGCAGATATGACAACACTGTTGTTTACTGCCATCGTGCATCGTTTACGGAGTTGGTAAGCAGATGGTGACTGATCAGGTATGCGAAGTATAAGGAGGAGAAGATGCCAAGAGCAGATCCGGCAATCAATCTTCAGGTCTCCAGCAGCCTTTCCTCATAATCATATCCTTCCTTGTAGGTAGTCGATAAGGTCGTAAAGGTGCTGGCTGTGAAGGAGCAATGGGAGGAGATATGCGCCATTTATGTTGGAGACATGCGACCTCTCAATTTGATTCCAGGTATGGCCGGCGCTAGACCTTGGGCGTCGATTCTTCTTGGTACTATGTTACTGATCCTGGTAGTTGAATACTGTGTAAAGCAGTAGAGAATACACTGATCCACACATTCTCATCTAATCTAGTATCTAATCTATCTAGTATCTATAGTATCTATATCTAATCTAGTATCTAATCTATCTAGTATCTATAGTATCTATATCTAATCTAGTATCTAATCTAATCTTGTATCTACTAATTTATATCGACTAGATTTCGTGTGTTCAATAATCCCAAGAAGTATGATTGTTCGGCCTGCCAGACAATATGCCCCACCGCGTGGTCGACAAGATTTTAGATGGAGGGTTTAATGATGAAGTATCTGATTTTTCCGAACTAAAATTTGAACTTTATCGCTCAGCATTATATTTCCCGGCCGGAACGCATACATAGTTTTAACTTTGTAAGTGAGCTTGAGCACGATTATATTCGCAGGAAGGCCGAGAACAACTGAGCTTCTGGGATGATCCCAGAATAGTGCAATAGTACCTGGGCGAATCCCAGAACATTGAATGTCGCAGTAAGTTCATAGGAATACATTCTCTTTGAACGTCAGTATTAAGAGCTAGTAGGAGGTTTTCGAGGAAGACATTTCTGTGAGGCTGCCAGATGTCTGCATAGATGTTGAGGACACTTAACCAATACTACTTTTTTCAAAAAAGGCGTAAACGTTGAACGGTCGAAAAAGGTTTCTTAAGCACGGCATCATGAGCAACTGCCAGCTCGCTATCTCGGGGACGAGTTGATGTTCGATGTTTGCTCTCGTATCTGAAATTAAATAACTTCCGCTGATAAGATCCCAACTTGTTCAGATTCAGCTCTCTGCAGCCTAATTCTCTCCGCTGCTGTCCGAGCCGGGCACCATGACCTCGCTAACGCTCTGTATAAGGTGGGGCATCAACGTATAGCGTTGCGGAACTTCCGGGTCACAGATGTACCCCAGTGATGACGGAGATGTAGGGAAGCAAATGGCAATGATACGAAGCTACGGTTTGCAGGTGGGGCGTTTATTGTTTATGTCGGGTTGAGAATCCTACTCTTGCTCTGGGCGATGGGCTACTCAGATCCACGTGTATCGTCGATCTGAGCAGTAGTTCGACTGATCAGACTGATAAATAGTAAATTAGTAAATTTGAACGTCTTTGAACGATAATTTTAATAAATTCTGCGCAGTCGGCTTCTGTTGAAATATTTGTTGGTTCCTGATGAAATTCTTGTCATCACAGAAAGTGATACCTCAATGCCCTGGGATGTAAAGCTAACTCAATTTTCTCCTTATCTCCAACATGTGTAGTTGAGTCGACTAAGTCGACAAAGTGCACTGATACACCTACTCCAACATTGCCCAATTCTACTTGGTGAAGTTATCGCTGTAGTCCGGAGCACAGATAGCGGCTCTTCTGGAAGGTTTATCTCTTCTGGCTTGTTTTCAGGGTGATCTAGCATCAGCTGTGAATCTGTTCCATTCACTGAAGGCTGATGCCGGGAGTCAGCAGGTTCCCAGCTCGCTAGTGTAAGCTCCTGTTCCCTTCAACCCACTCAGCGAACCCTTCAGATACAATTGTCTGCTGGACGCGGCGGTGCTATGTGGAGATATGAATGTCGTTCGAGAGGTTTTCGATGAGATGCGCGGCGCTGGGAAACTGGACGTAAGATTTCGTCTTCGTGGTTCCTAGTCAGTAGATTGCGGTTATTCTTCGATGAGCTCCACGGTAGCATTCCGGTCTTAAATGCAGTCAGGTGTGAATACATATTTCGGGAAAAGTTGGCTTTTTCTCCACATGTACTAGTAAACATCCATCAGTTACCACTCTTCTCGGGGCTTGTGTTCGCTTCTCAAATTGCTACTGATGACTTTGAGTGTGAATTGCGAGCAGTAAAAATGGTAAAGATACTGGTGTACTGGTATCCTTACTATTTTTGCAGCTCCGTGCTCATCAGAAGGAAGCTCATGAAGCTGCTAGTTCAGCTCCGATCCGCGGGGTTGATCGTCTTCGCAACATTTTAGCGAAAATGAAAGGGCTGGCTCTTCTCAGGTTGTGTCGTTTAATACTGTGATGAAGGGGTATCTGAAGCAGGGGAATATGAAGCAAGCTAGAAGTGATAGATGAGGGCACAACGCTTGGTGAAGGATGGGCAGCTTGCAGGAATAATGAGAGATATGCACAAGGCGGGATTGGCACCGAATCTTATTACTTACAACGAGCTTCTCCACACATTAGTTCAGAACAAGGACCGGAAGGGGATCTGGGAGGTCGGTGAGTGGGGGTCATGTGGTGGTAGAAAGATGCTGTCAGGTTGTTGACGAAATGAAGCGTAATCGACTACCACCTAATAACGTAACATGTTCAATTCTGTTGAAGGCCTTGACCAGCCACTCCCACTCCTCGGATGTGGTAAGCCATGTATTTGTATCGAATACCTAGGCCAATATAAAATCTTATGGTCGCTGATTGGTTGGGGTAAGGACTGACGCCTCATTGGGAATTTTTGATAGAAGCGGAATGAGTGAAATAAATTTACCCCAGCAGACTTCCAGACCAGTGGATTGATCGTATACTTCATTGTCCCATCCGGAGTCCATCATATGACCGGTATGCGCGGTTGGCAGCTTCAGGAGATGCGGCGTGTGATTCTGGCTGTGAAACTGTCAGCTTCAGAAGAGAAGTATGCTGGCTACCAGGGAACTCGAATTTTGTTGCGCCTTCTTCGAATTGGCATCTACTCTACATGTGGTTGGTACGTGTGTGGTGGTCAGAGCGTACCAGGTGCGTACGATGGAGCTGGTGGAGAGGATGCGGGGAGATATGGACGAGGTGTTGTTCTCATCGGTGATAGAAGCCTGCATAAGGATAGGCAAGCTCGACATTCTTTCACACAAGCTCCAACAGTAGTACTACTACCGCCGCCACTGTTGGGGAGGTCAACGGTGGATCAGATACACTATGGAAGGAGGTTTGAAGGGGCTAACTGCGCCTACTTATGGAAGCATGATAAAAGCGTACGGCCATGCTAAGGACTTGAGAAAGGTATGGTCGCTGTGGACGGAGATGCGCCAGCGATCTGTCAAGCCAACAGCGATTACGCTTGGATGTGAGGGCGAAGGTTCGATCCTCGGCAGAGGCATTTTTGTTTTCAGGTATGGTGGACGCTCTGGTCACTAATCGTTACCCAGAGGACGCTCTGGCCTTGATTCACGATATGATCAACACCCCAGACTGCGCCGACTGTGTTAATACTATTGTGTGAGAATTCGGCCATTTTTCGGAACGATGAATAGCTTTCGACGAATAGCGCCGTTGGGGACGGTCCGAAGCTGGTCTTGAAACTCTTGGTAAATTATACTACAGGAGATCGCGTTCGCCACGAAACTCATGGACTCAGTAGTGGAGAACTTAAAGCTGTCTTTCATCTTCTATGAAGATGTTGTTCTTCACCGAGATGACGAAGGCAATTGACGTTCCCTACAGAAAATATATTCTTTCTCTATTGCACGATGTCCACACAGGTACTCCACAGTCATCAAGGGCTTTGCCATGTCCAAGCAAGTCGACAGAGTCTTTGATGTGTAGATTGAACGTTTACCGTTGTGTGTTTACCAGATTGTCCTGTTTAGGTATCAGGAGATGATAGGCAATAACATCGCTCTTAACACTGTGTCATTCAACACTATTATGGATGCATGTGCTAGGGGAGGGATGATGCATCGAGTGAGCTGCAGCATCAAAATGTAGAGAACACTCCTTTGAAGGTTACGGAGATTTTCCGAGATATGGAGGCACAGGGAGTTGAACCGGATATCATCACTTATAGCACTATAGTGAAGGGGTATATGAGCCCTGGTTTCATGGGTATCTTATGGCCCTTGGCAGTTACTGTCTGGCCGGCGATGTGGATACTGCATTCGCGGTTTTGAGGGACATGACAAATGATGGCGAAAATAGTGGGAAAAAGAAATTCGTAAAAGTGAAGGTTAAGTTGGGGAAATTCAGTGGCATGTAGGCGCCGGATGAAATAATGTACAATTCCTTGCTGGATGGCTGCGCGAAGCAGCACCGCGTGGAGCAGGCTTTGGATCTGCTGGAGGAGATGCGATCGCATAATGTGGCCCCTAGTGAGATGGCACACTGGAAAGTTGACTAACGTTACGAATGACAGGCAATTACACTCTGTCGATTCTGGTGAAGTTACTTGGCAGAGCAAGAAGGCTGATGGAGGCTTTTAACATGGTTGAAGACCTGTGTAAAGCCTATGACTTCCGGGCTAATGTCCACGTGTAGGATAGCTGCATCGACCGGCTGGGCAGGAGATTCTGGAATTCTATCTTTCACGTATAGCTTCTGCGGTGAAGCGCAGTTGCAATTTTGTAGATCTGTGTGAACTAGCCGATGCTGCGTGTTGCTTAAAGGGTAGAACCTGTCGAGTCGTATCTGGCTAGTTCCGGTATACGTCACTGTACGGGGTGGCCTACCCTATCGTTTGTAGTGATACGCGTATATTGACCCAATACTGTTGGTCAGACAGTGGGAGCTCATCAAACTAAGTCTCAGTATAAGTATAGGGCGGGGGGGGGGGGGGGGGGGGGGGGGGGGGGGGGGGGGGGGGGGGGGGGGGGGGGGGGGGGGGGGGGGGG
>JAAPAO010000778.1:0-13621 GCA_013115145.1 Perkinsus chesapeaki
GTCCTGGTGCTGAGGAGGCATTGAGAATGCTTCCGTGGGATTCACCTCTTATCTCTACTCTGGGCTATGATGGCCCGAATAATGTTTACCCGTCGAGTTATAGATTAGCCTACACCATAGTTCTATTATGTTACATTTTTGCTCAGCACATTTTCTTCTGTATCCTTGCTCGACGCTCGTTGGGTGGGCGCGTGATGCGCTTACTGAACTGCAGAGAGAATACTGCTTCTACGTGATTTTTTTGCCACGCTTCGGCTTGCTGGCTTTTTACGAAGACTTTTGATCGCCAAAGGCTTTAGTTGCTAGTTATAAAGATCGTCGCAGCAACTCCTCTCGCCAGCGAACAAAGGCGTTTTGCCACAAAAGAGTGGTTTTCATCCCCGAAATGCGAGCTCGATTGGCGCACAATACGCCGCGTATTGTGCGCCATAGAGAGCCTATTGATAAGGAAAACTCGCCATATTGATACGCGTATTATACGCGTATCCACTCTCCACGAACTACGAGGAAGCCACTCAGCTCCGAAGCTTAAGCGAACAGTTAATGGTTGAAGTACACAGTCGAGCGCGCACACAAGTCATGTGGGACTATGGCGCGAATCGCCTCCCAAATCACTGCGCGTTCATTTCGTTTTCAGTGGCAAAACAGATACGGCTTGTCGAAAAGTGTGATAATGCTACGTGCTGTGACAGGTTAGCTTTCCCTTCCGTTCCGTGTGTTACTTGAGGAACATAAGAAGTCATAGAGAGAGAAACGCAGTAGTTATTTAGTCACGACTTTGTAGTTCTTGGATGAGGCACGACTGGCTGATGCGCCTTTCTTCTTTAACCACACCTTGTGCTGTTGGTCCACCAAGTCCAATGCTATCGTACGATCGAAGATCATTCCATCTAGATACCATTCTGAGGAGGCCGAGTAGAGTATCTTAGGTTGAAGCATGGCTTACTTGTTGGCTCCTTAGCGAACAATGCCTTATAGCTGTCCATCCAAGCCTTAACCTTCACCATTTCGTTCGCTGTTTCCTTGTCAGTGAGAGGCTTGCAGCATGCGGTGCCAATAAGCTTCCAGTCGGCAGCACCCTAAAGCAGCACAAAATGAACCCAAGTGTGAACATATAGGCCCACCTCATCTATCAGACAGACAGCTCCGAGAATCTGCACCTGTGCCACTTCACCTGGAGACAAATGCTTTCCTGAGAAAATGCGTTCAATCGATGAAATGCCGCGCATGCGGCAGCACGCACCAGATATCTCGATGAGGTCGAGCGGGTCACCATCGCCTCTGAGGCCGGTGATGTTATCGTGCCAATCGACCGGGTCCGACCACGTCTGCGGAAGGAATCCGTAGTTGAAGCAAGGTCCGCTTCCCAACCTGTGGAGAATCTTTCGCGCAATAAGTATCTTAGCTCACTTTTCTATCGCCTTTGTTCCTCGCGGATCATTGGCAATATCTGACGTTTCCGGCTCCAGCTCGTAACGAGCGTGGACTCCCCGAGGGATCTCTGTTACGAACATGAACTTTCCATCGCTCCCGCGAAGAGGAATCTAAAAAATCATCCACAGCGGCAGATCGCACTGGGCTGTGGCTTACGTCATGCCAGAAGGACCTGTGCTCACCGGTGTCGGCATCCACGAGTTGATACCTCTCGGGGAGCGCTCGTCGACTCAACCGCTTACCACGGGTAAGCAAGAAAATACCGAGGCCGGCCGCGGCAAACGATAGGCCAAGCCAGAGGTAGCTGGATGGTAGAGAACTGGGCTTCGAGGGCATCGCGGCAGTGCGGAGATTTCCCGTGTGAAGAGGAAAGATTGCAGGGGACGCAGTGTGTGCAACTGCCGAAGAGTTCGAAGCTGGTCTGATGAAGAGCGGCGAGTTTAGAAGGCAAAGTGCCACGCCGACGAGAAGGCCTATGAGGCGGGTGCCTGGCCGTACACGAGTCATTGGGGGCAGTCAAAATATAACTATTTTTTCCTATTCCACAGCAGCGTATATTTTGAAGGGCACCTTACTGGTAAAACGAAACCGGTAAAATGAGCTTCCAATTTCTCAGGGAATTGAATTTCCTCGGACGAATGGCAAAACCCCCGTTGGGTGGGGAACTCAAAGCGTGTGATTGACTGTAGAGAAGAAACGGCTGCACAAATATGAATGCAGCGGGTATATAGGGATGAGTGATGATCGGAGGTTCGATCCCGGCATCCTGCATCTTTAATTCGTAGATGCTGGAACGGGAATACCGATAAGGTGGTTGGCAAAGTACAGAAAGTGGCGAAGAGACCAAGAGGTGACCAAGAGTTAATCCTTCTTCAGGAGATTGTATAAATCATTAAGACAGGCGGGCTGTTTGTTCTGAAGATATATAATGGATGATATGATCATTATTGGCTATATTATCTTACTTGTGCTTTATTAACTATCCAAGTTGGTATGTTACCTTTAACATCAACTTGATTATACATAGTAACAGTTAACTCATTTGTTGATGGATTAATCTCCATAGCATATCCGGCAAATTTAACATCACATCGAACATAACCAGGAAGGACGCCATTCTCAGGATACTCTAAAATAAATATATAAAATAAATAATGCAAATGAAGGATAACTACTCACCTGGAAGTTCTACGGACTTTGACGAGATAATCCAGAGGTTGTCGTTGATTTTCTGCCGTAAAATAGCATACACTGCATCACGCCCACCGACTTTCATCATGCCTGAAATCGATTAGAAATGAACACCAGTGGAGTTCTCGCGGTCACCCTTGAAAGCGCTGTAATGTAGATCCAACCTTCTCTCTGGTTCGTCAATAATGGCTCTCTTCAACATCTTACCTGAGACACACTGTCAAAGACAACTTGGAAAACTGCGGTTGCGAGAGCTTCAATTTTCAAGTGCATTAATTCACTGCATTGAATATGGTAATGTGTGCATCGAATTCTAGGTTTTTAACTCATAATTGATAATCAAATACGAAAGCACGCAAGTTCGAATCCTGGCCGCGATAACTCTGAAAATAAGGGCTCACCATCAGCAGTTTGGTTGTCAAATTTAGATCTCGATTCGGGGTCCATAAGGATATCCATCAACTTCTGCAAATCAATCTCATTTTCTCCAAAGGAGCGATAGCCCATAACAACCTGCACGCATGCACAAGCTCAAATTTGCAGTGATGTGATGCGCCAACCTGGAAGGCGTCGTCGGTCTGCGGCTTGACCATGAGGGTGACTGGACCGGCCTTCCCATTTGGATTGAATTCGGCCTTCCCTTCTGGTGATAAATAATAAAGGACCTTTCCTTGGGCCTCCATCGCCGCATCCAATAGTTTCTAATAAATATGCACCATCCAGGGATCGAACCCGCGACCTACCTGTGTCTCAGGCGTTAACGAAGGACCTGTCATTGCCTTCGGGGTCTCCTGAGTCACATCACCAGTTTCAGAAAGCAGCGCGGAGGTACGCCTACCACTTCACCATTCTCGAGCTGAGGTTGAGTAATAACCGATATACAATCGAAGAAGTCTTCACTCGTCCATGACTGGACATGCGTTAGTCGACTCTGAGAAAAGCAGCAAATGCGCTGATGTAAGATCTGACCGTCGATCGAACAGGCATGCGGAACGTCTAATTCACCTCAGAGCCTTCAGTGGTAGCAGCGGCTGTCTCCGCAACGATCGCAGGTTCCTGAAGAAAACACAAAGGTGGATAACAACGAAGTTCAGTCATCACGAAATCTTCCTTCCGGGATTTTCCCGCCACTTGAAGAAGCAAATGTACTAGCGCGTGAGAGTACCATTTTTTAGCAACTACTCAAATTTCACGAAGCGGGAGTCCGGAAAATTTCCCGGTGAATTTTCAGGAAGAATGCCAGGCAGTAAAGTTGACCGGGGAACGGCAAGTTAAGCGACTTGACGTTTACATAATAATACGCTGCAATATTTCCCAACAGAAATGCCAATGGTGGCGTCTGGACAAGGAAAAACCCTGATTTATAGACCTTCGGAAATATCTCGATTTGGGGACAGCCCGCGACACAACGGACGTACATGCTCGGAGTGGCGCTGTTTCTCGGCAGGGACAGTCAAGTCCGAAACAGCAATCTCAAATTCGAAATGGTTCCCTGAAGGACTTCTTCTGAGCTGTTTAGGATCTAGCACGACTGTTCGAGATTCCTTTGAAGATGCGCAACCCATTGAAAATAATTTGAACTATTAATGACTTGGGAATCATCGAGTGTTACTCCGCCGGTAGTAACTGTAACATATCAGAGACGGTCAAGAACGCAGGCCTGGGCTCTAGGAAAGCCGAGGGGCACGAAGGCACACCACATGCCCCCAGCCATCCTGCATTTAGCTTTCCTTGATTCACTAGTAACATATTTCCTATCGAGTTTTCCATTATCTTTTCACACTAGGAATGCTTCTTAAGCTTCGGGAAACAGATTTTGACGTGGCCGGATCGCTCCCTCGCTAAATCCGTTTCGAAGCTCTAGTCTGTCTTGCCGGTTAAAGATCCAAAAAGACACAAATTATTTCATCTTCCTTGAAAAGAGAAGAACACAACTCATTCGAAGCGTCGAAACTGATGAACTGGATTGCACGACTGCCTCGGTGAACAGCTGAATAAACGGCAAAGATACGACGGCCTTACGGTGATGATGCCGCACGGGGAAAGATATTTTACGGGTGGCTACATCAACAAGAGCATAAACGTGCACGAAGCTCTGGAACAAAAACATTAGTCCTTCTTCAACAGCTTGTACATCTCGTTTAGACAGGCGGGCTGTTTGTTCTAAAGATATATAATGGATGATATGAACATTATTGACTATATTATCTTACTTGTGCTTTATTAACTATCCAAGTTGGTATGTTACCTTTAACATCAACTTGATTATACATAGTAACAGTTAACTCATTTGTTGATGGATTAATCTCCATAGCATATCCGGCAAATTTAACATCACATCGAACATAACCAGGAAGGACGCCATTCTCAGGATACTCTAAAATAAATATATAAAATAAATAATGCAAATGAAGGATAACTACTCACCTGGAAGTTCTACGGACTTTGACGAGATAATCCAGAGGTTGTCGTTGATTTTCTGGCGCAAGATTGCGTAAAGAGCATCTCGACCACCAACGTTCATCATGCCTGAAGGGAAAACCGAATGAATGCAGGCTGCTTAACTATGCCCGCTGAACCACTTAACTTCACAAACCTCCACTACTAGCAAATATTTTCATACTTTCCAAAGAAGTGATGTAACGTACGCCGCACGTCGTGCGGTATAATACCACAAGGCAATCATACGTGATACGTTACTAATGCGCCGTAATAAGTGGTTATACCAAACACGCAATGATCGACTTATATACACACTGCTGCGTACTGCTCGACAGAATACTCTAAAATGTTTCCCCAAAATTACTCCACGTGGAAGTTCTAGTATTTTCCCGAGAAGTGTCACCTTTATAAGCACCATAATGGAGGTCTAGTCGCTTATCTGGTTCGTCGATCAAACCTCTCTTCAACAACTTTCCTGAGAAACAAGCACTCAATGCCAGCCGGCCATCCGACCAATTGTGGCAAAACATTTTCACCAAAAGTCATTCTGTGACATAAAGTGTTATTGAATTCTCCACACCTGCCTGTCAATAAATTTCCAAAAGAGTGTCAGAGAAAAGAAGAATCATTCTTCGATGCTCTGCTCGACTATGCCTTCTCAGAGAAAGGACGGAGCTCGGAGAATCGTCAGGAACATCTTTTGAATTGTCTCAAGTTCGATCCCCAGGCATGTCATTTCTCTGCGAAAAATCCTTTTTTGCCCGTAAGCCTTTACGATGTTCCAACTAGAGCGCACTTTCCGCAGTTTCGTTGGTAGCCCAGAGTCAGGGCGTAGCATGTCTTAATAACGTCTGTAGATCGAGTTGGATGATTCGTACGCACGCACAAAGAGTTAATAACGTGAGAGTACTCTCCGCTCGCTCCGCACTTTTTCACTTACCGTCAGCAGTTTGATTATCGAACTTCTTCCTTCCAACAGGATCCATAAGTAAATCGAGTAGATCTTGCAATTTCACCTCGTCGATGCCGAAAGACCGATAACCCATCACAACCTGACACAGCAGTAGTGCGAGGGAGAATGGGAAAATTTCAGAAATTTCCCGAATTTTCGGAAGCTGAAATATAATTTCCTTTCGAATGAAAAAATTCGACACAAATTGGAGAGAACTTACCTGGGGTGCATCATCGGTCTGCGGCTTGACCATGAGGGTGACTGGACCGGCCTTCCCATTTGGATTGAATTCGGCCTTCCCTTCTGGTGATAAATAATAAAGGACCTTTCCTTGGGCCTCCATCGCCGCATCCAATAGTTTCTAATAAAAAGTGCACCATTCAGGGATCGAACTTGCGACCTACCTGTGTCTCGGGGTCCAGACTCGGCAAAGCGGCTGGCACTACTTTCGGTGTAACCTAAGATACTCGTCAATGACAAGCTATCCAAGAAATATCCACACTCACCACTTCCCCGTTCTCCAGCTGCATCTCTGAGATTGCCGAAACACAATCCGCGAAATCTTCACTGCGCCACGACTTAACGTGAATGAGTCGGCTCTGCGCGCGAAAGGTATCCAGATCAATGCACTATAGAACTTACTTCATCATCACCATCGGCATGGGAGTTACCGGCAGTAGTGGGCTCCGCTAAGGAAGCCAACTGAGACAGGATAACCTTATTTGAAATATACCGATAAATGCACATAACGATAATTATTTTAATTGTTGTTGGTTAATTATTATATCAATAGAAGTAGAGTTATTGAGAATAAAAAATTTTCCCACTGATATCATAATTTACAATTGTATAATCATTATAATATGACGGTCAGCCTGAAGAATGTGTAATATCACCTAAGGGAGACACGAGTAATTCCGCCGACTATATAGTGGTATATCTCCCAGTTAGATGACTTCTTAATTACCAGCCTACCTGTTTTTGCTGTTGTTCTTGTTGGTCTCCATTATAATCACCTCTATCACTTTGTACTTCCTCTATTATCGGTCCTCCACTATAATATGTTGATGGCACTTCAAATTGGAGATGTCTACCAGAATTACTCCTCTTAAGTTGACGAGGATCCAAAACTATAGTAGTACTCGACTTGGACGAGGTACATCCCATACTAGTGAAGGGGATAAAAAAACAACTACCGGGAATCGAACCTGTGCCTCCCCCATGCACAGTTCACCGGGTACACTTGAAACGTTGATTAGACGGAAATACGGTATGAAATAATCAATACGAAGATACGACTTACGTAGCATACACTTATAATCATCGAGTAATCTCACTTAGAGCAATAAAAACTATAATGTAGATAACAGTGCCTATCAAAGTCAAGAAAAAATCTTCATCAAGTCTGGAGTGCATGCTTCGAGCTCAGGAATCACCTGAAGAAGAGAATCACACAACTATGCGAGCAATACAGCAAAGTAGGCGGGAACACACTACGATAGATCGCAGGTTCGATCCCGGCACATGTCATTTTAAAACTCACCTTATTTTCCCTTAAGGAAGCCATATAGATTATTCAGACTCGCAGGCTGTCCCTTCTAAAAAGAACTATCGACAAATAAACCGATCCGACCAACTCACCAGCCCTTTCAGAGCGACCCATCCAGGAATCATATGCACATTTCCGGCCGGGTTGGCGCGGTTGACCATGGTCACCGTGAGGTCCTTAGTTCTGGGGTCGATCTCGATGGCATATCCGCAACAGATGAGGTGGGATCTCACATGGTCAGCGTGCCGGGAGCCTTCTGGACACTCTGAAATACAAGCGATATTTTACTGCAGTGGTTAAGCTGTGAAACTGCTAACCGAAAGGTATCCGGTTCAATCCCTCCAGTGACTATTTATTACCTGGTACTTCCACCGACTGCCATGAAACCATCCAGAGGTTCTCATTAATTCTCTCACGTAGAATTGCGTAGACGCAATCTCGCGCCGATACAGTAAAAAGACCTAAACACGGTCTTGAATGCAATGGACCTAAACCCTTCAAAAACACTCAAGAAAATGCTACACGTGAAATATATACAGTATCTATAACAAAAAGAAGGGTTCTAGAGCCAAGACCGAGCACGACAATGAGAATGGTAATAAGTTTGACTGAAAGCGCAGTTGCAAAAATAACGGCGTTATTTTTCAAAGTGAACGAGAGCACCTGAGTGCATTCAGCATTATTATAACACTAAACGCACCGAAGCACTCGTTCACAGAACTCCTTAGTAGTGCTGAGTGGTGAAGGTTTATAAGTAAGTTAGAAATACCAAGCTCATTTGTAAAGAGTTGAGATAGTAGTAGTGCGCTGTGAAGTTTGATAAATATTTCAACATGCTACTTCATAACACCAAGCTCACCTTTAAACTCAGCATAATGGACATCAAGTCGCCTATGAGGCTCATCTATCATGCCCCTTCTCAGAATCTCGCCTAAATAACAAGACCCTGGTTCGATCCCCGGTCACGACATCTCTCACCTTCCCCAGCCTGCGGATTATATTTATATCGAGTTGCTGGATCCATCAGCAAGTCCAGCATGAAATTCAAATCGATCTCTTCCGCTCCGAAGGATCGACTGCCAGCCACTATCTAACCGCCGAACGATCCAGGTTCTACCCCACCGCCGGCATTTTCCTCACCGGAAATGGCTCGCCAGGCGGCGGGTCTTTCGCTATAAGATCGACTGCGCCAGCCTTCCCAATACAGCGGAACTCTGCTTTCCCTTCTGGTGTTAAATAGTGGAGAAATTGAGCCTGCGCACTTTTCGCGGCTTCCAAGAACTTCTGAAAACACAGTCGAGCTACCCGATCAGGCAGGTTCAGTTTTCCCAAAAACCCCTTCACAACGGATTGACCATCGACAACTTATTAGTTCCTCCGCTTACTGGAACGCCACAGAGACTTCCACTCGAGCGAATCTTTTGCTACTAAACAACTCACCGTGACCCCACCCCTGGCTGGTGATCGCTATGGCTATGTACTATGCTCTAGTAGACCACGGTTGCCCAGAGTCTAGTCTGGTACATGTAGAGCAGCTTTACATGGACCGTATTTATATATGCATGGATCAATATAAACCCCCTAAGATAAGATTATCTCTGCATTTTGAAAATTGCATAGCATTATCAAAAAAAGTTATTCTTACAAAATTAGACCTGAAACTTTGAGGCTACATCAGATTTAGTACTGTCCTAACTCTGTGCGAAGGGGAGACTCAAACTCTCATAGACAGCACAGATACGTGGGAAAAATGACTGTGCCGAAAATCTATGGAGGGATGTAGTCGTCATGAGCCACTTCCTCCACAGGGGTGTTTCTCAGCCATAAACAGGAATTGTCCCCTCGATTAACCGATGAATCTTCGAATGGAGGATCCTATCGCTCCTTCGCACTAGCTCCACCCCCCTACCTGCGAGGTCTCATCCAGCTTAGTCTGCACTGGCGGTATGACCTACGGAAATATAAACTCACCAAACCTCCGCGATCAATTCTCTTACCTCCTCCACAGGGGAATTTCCATGATCCGAAAGACAGTCTAAAAAATCTTCACAGTGCGGGGATATCTGAACGACCAAGAAAAGATTTCTGTGAACGAACCGGCTCCGTTATTAAACTGGTCGATGCTCCAATATGTCCCGAATCGGAGTCCCAATGAAACACGGTATTCACTTCCAGACCATTTTTCTCTGCCTTCAAATCAAATAACTATTCCCTCACAGAAGCTCCTTGATTGCGAGAGATAAGTAGGTATACTCAACATTATGACATATCTATCGCATACAGTATCCGACCCTATAATACACTCTCTTGGCCATACTAATACTTAGTTCCCTCCAAAATCGCCAGATCCCTCGTAACATGCTCCGTTATTATTCACTCCTTTCTACACCCTATAAAACGTTCTACTATCCGCAATTTAGTAAACTGGAAAGGTGTGTTGTTCAATAAGCCTTCGCGGCATAATGCCGACTTAACCGTATCCGGATAAAATCCCAAACTACCTGGGCATGCGGAGCTTCCGGTAACGTAGACGTAGCGGCCGTAGAGATATCCATCTGACCAACAATCCTTTCAGCAAAGCCACTTCCTTTATTTCTGGTGACTTCTACGCGAGAGCGGTATAAAGTAATAAACTCATTATACATAACTTCTCATTCCATCGTCAGATTTTGTCGATAGCCTACACAATGGGCTCCGCACTCGAGCTCTAGTGCGCATGCCCCCTCTCCTATCCTACTATTTTCCAAGCATCCTGATAGTGATAACTATTCTCAACAAGTGAAAACTCATACAACGGTTGCAACCGCGGAGCTTCCGGACTTTCCAAAGCACGACGCGAATATGCATTGCTGATAGGAGAAGCAAAAAGTGGGGAGAAGTCCTACTATTGAAAAATAAACGAAAGGCACGTGCAACTAGGGCACATGATGACTGAGTAGGGTTGATATTTTGTGGTAGTACTGGTAGTAGCTATCAACAACATTCCAAACATACTATCCCTCACCGATATCCACACTACCGTTGAGAAATCCCATACCAGTCATCCCTATTACCGCCCTAATAGAGTGCTGCTGCTGATCACCTCCATCACTTTGTACTTCCTCTATTATCGGTCCTCCACTATAATATGTTGATGGTACTTCAAATTGAAGATGTCTACCAGAATTACTCCTCTTAAGCTGACGAGGATCCAAAACTATAGTAGTACTCGACTTGGAAGAAAGACAACCCATTTAACTTGAAGGAAAACAAACAACCCTGTGATTTGAACCTACGTCCATCTGCTTAACAACCTTCCCCCATACCACCACGCCATTGCCACAACTTCACACAACCCCACTTTCTCTATGAAACGACTGCTCCCTATCAAAACTTACAGGAATTGATCCAAAATGTAAAAATAACTTCCCGCTTTGTTGAAGCAGGGAGACTCAACTGAGAAAAATTCATATTAAAATCAACCTAGCCGCCCATGCAGCTCTTCTCCTTCTTCAAACCCTTGTACATGTCCTGCAACGCTCCTGGCGCCCGAGTCTGAACAACGAAGATTCTCTCCGAGAATGCCTCAACCATAAGCGGATTAAATCCTATGTATCAGTAAGAGTATTACTAAGTAATTGAATTGATAGTAGTAGGATAGGAATTAATACAGGGTGGTGCGAAAAAGGGCCCATGCCTCATAATTTCCTGGCGCGTGAGAATTAAGAGTAAAGTATCAACTTGAAGCTCTCGGTGAGCTCTTTCTATTGCTGGGTCAGTCACTTCGGATTGGGCTCTGAGTAATGGCTTAACAAAAAAGTCGTTACATAGAGAAATGTGCTGGCAGAATCATATGAGATCAATCACGCGCCAAGAAATTGAGCTATGGACCCTTTCTTCGCATCAACCTGCATTAATAAGTATTAATAAAATTAGTAACTAATCAATAGTAAATCACTAATAACCTTCTCATTGATTTTATCCCCACAACTCTGAACCCGCCCCGAGTATGACCTGTGCCTTATTAACTATCCAAGTAGGTATGTTGCCACCGATGCTCATTTGACTATACATCGTCACAAATATCTCCCCGCTCCCTTCGTCCTTCTCCACCACATTTCCAGCATTCACTATTTTACATCGGACATATCCCGCCAGTACCTCTCCTTCGCCGTAACCTAAAACATTGATAGGTATAAAATATTTACTGAATAAAAAGTGGTCGTGTGACACAGACGGAGCCCGCCGTGCCTGGAAAAGTAGACAGCGACACAATTCACACCCCCTCCGTCAAACGCAGGGGAAAATTAATACAGCGATTCCTCCTGAGACAATTCAAATCTCCCTCGCACTTCCCTTATCTCACCTGGATACTCGCATGACCGTGATGACATTACCCACATATTATCACCCACTTTCTCAACAACCGAAGTCAACACACAATCCCTCCCAGACACGCCCCATTGTGCTGAAGAATGACAACTCATTAACGAAAGTCCTTGGTAGTCTTCAGTTCCGTACTAGATACTCGTTGCTCATCGGGAACCGCTACGACTTGAGACAATATAGATTTTATCATAGACATTTGGGGACATAAAGCAACTCTCTTCATTCATCAACTAACTTTAAACCCTCTAGGTAAGTTAAATACTTCCCTCCCCAAACTCCACGTGCAAAGCCACATCATCGCTCCATATCCATACCAATCAAACCTTACTCTATTCGCTACCCCATGCTTCCCATAGTAGCATGTCTCCCTGGTGAAAGGAGGTGGATGATGAAGAAGTGTAGGCCAATAGGAACAATAGGTTATAGTCTCCAAGCCATGATGAATATCGACTGCAACTTCTCCTCAGAATTATCATTTCAAAATACCATATTGAACCCCTTTCTCAATATAAGTACCCTATCGCCCTCTTAGTACCCTTATAGGCGGCATAATCCAAATCAAGCCGTCGCAGTGAGCCGGTCGAAGTATCTTCATAAAGTCCTCTCTTCTTATGCCCTACCTTCCAAAATAAGTGTAATTCCTGATTCCGGTTTACCTTGCGCGAATTGACTATCATATTTTCCTTTCCGTTCCACATCGCAGAGAAACTCAACCACCTCCTCAAGCTCCAGTTCGCCAACACCAAACGAAGCAGTGCCCTTAACCACCTACACAAGCAACGATCCCGGGACCAGGCCAACTAATTACCGTCGAAGATACATCCTCACTTGCGACATATATTACTAGGATCATGCACTATACAGAATATGCCGGCCGATGTACTGTCTTTCGGAGAGTGACTACAGAACGCAATGAACCTTCAAAAATACCCCTTCGACAGAGACATGAGATCAATGATCGATTCCATTCATTTGCCCGATACTGCATCGCTGACCGAATAACAATCGACCCGCACACGTGGCGCATGATCGCTCCGGATTCCTATACCACATGCCCCTATCAACCAGCGCAGTATGATTCCCAATTAGGTCTTCCACGTTTCTAGTCACACTGAGCCCCTACAGAGCTATTTCCAAGCCTTTACCAAATTTCTCATCCTCAACCCCCTATCACCTGCATGCTATCTCCCCTCGCCGGTATAATAGCCAATTTAACCTTCCCCGACTTCCCAGCATCCTTGAACTCCTTGACACCTTCACCGCAATGCCATTCCAATATGACCTTTTGTGCTGCCAATGCCTCATCGAGCATTTTCTAAGTTAACTCAGATCATCTACCCATCTTCCCATGTCCCTACCCCAGTGATCTCATCGGTACTCCCCGCTTTCAAAGCAGTCGAAGGGACCTTAATGATACCAGTTCATTAGTTCAGGAAATTAGGCCTTACTTCGAGGGAGATTGGGGAGAGCTCCTCAAGTTCGGATATGCAATCGAAGAAGTCTTCGCTTATCCAAGACCGAATCCTCTGAAGGAGAGAAACCGAGAGTAGCCTAGTCATCACTTAACCCTTATTCCCTATCTTAATAGTATCCAACAACCCCTAGTAGAGTAGCCTAGTCATCACTTAACCCTTATTCCCTATCTTAATAGTATCCAACAACCCCTAGTAGAGTAGCCTAGTCAT
>JAAPAO010000779.1:3493-13575 GCA_013115145.1 Perkinsus chesapeaki
TTATTAGCTTACTAGTACGATTGATTAACTCATATATTACAATATTATTAGCTTACTAGTACGATTGATTAACTCATATATTACAATATTATTAGCTTACTAGTACGATTGATTAACTCATATATTACAATATTTCGGTCTTATTGGTATCCAATGGGATAGACGCGTTAATACTTCAAGGTAAAATGGAATAAATGTGTAGAATAATTATAACACAGCTGTAGTATTTGAAAAATACTCAATAATGCATTCCTACGTATAATCTTAGCGGGGATATCTCCCTGCGCTTCCTGAACTCAGCGATCGGATTGAGTCGTATCATCCTGGAAAGTCGACAGACCAATTGACTACCTAGGTTTTGCGGCTCATCCTAGGACCAAAAATCTCATCGTATAAGTGTCTTCCAGAATCTTCTGTTTACTTACCTGGGTTGTGCAATACCAGTAGTATTCTATATTAATGCGCGATATACAATATAGGGGTACAGTACTCCTTCTGTGAAGCAGTGCTTGACGGTGCTTGCTTCTGTTTTTCTCAGGTATCCTTTCACGTGGCAGGTCTGTTCGAATTGTCGAGAAGTAAAGGTGAAATACAACTGGATGATCCTCGGTATCTTTCCTTGGTAAATAGAGTGCCGCCATTATTGCTAATGTAGCATATCGTTAGTTATCGGCGATATCGAATCATAAAGCAGCATTCACCACGCAAATGCTTTCGAAGGTTGTGGCAGCACTTGGTCGACTGGGCCGGAAGGATATACTGTCTGATAGCTATACTAATGTGATGGATAAGAATTAAGTTTTGTGGCGCAGTGACGATTTCAGTTGATCCTCTCTTCCATTGAGTACTTGGGACCAGATGTATTGACAGTAGTGACGAAAACGTAAGCTTTCGAAATTTATTTTATTGTGAAGATCATGGTAAAATGTAAAGATACGCCATGCAAGGACTGTCGGGTGGAGGTACGCGGAAGATATTTACCACGTTAGATGATCGACTGATGGAGGAAAGAGATACGTAAGCGAATTAGAAGGAACCCGAATTTCGATCAACAGTCGATGTGTTAAAACTTATTCAGTAGCAGCTTGAAAATTTACGATATGATAAAGCTGAGAAGCATTCAAATTTCATTTGGTAGGGGCATTGAAGTGTATGATATGGTGAAATTCCTCTGTTGTGAAAGAGTTTTGTAAGTGATATAATTTCGAAAACTACCTAGTCGTTGAGGCATAATCAGATTACCTGTATCACAAGGCTAAATTAGATGTAACTCAGGACTCAGGTTTAAAATTCCAGACCTGGCCTCGGCTCTACTAGCAGCGGAGATATACTGGAGCAAGCAGCCTCTAGCTGCCAGACGACCTATCGATTACGCTGCTATTTTATCGGAAATATTAATGTCGAAAGAATCGCTATCAACAAGTGAAATAACGGATTTTATGAGAGCCATAAGTATAGCGTGTAGGGATGATAAGGAGAAGCCCGACGGAATTGATAAGTTGGTAAGATTATCGTTATTATTGGCGTTAGGCGGGAGAGAATTGAATACCTTCGTGTGGATAACACTTCAACAAAAAAGCCGGTGTTTTCATTTGCAGAGAAAAAAGTGGAAATTTTTGGTGATTAAGAGGGAAAATTTAGAATATGGTTAGTAACTTGCGCTGCGACAAAAGTATCATATTTTTTATTTTAAATTCTGCACGCTCGGAAGTCGGGCGATTATTTTACGTATTGTAGTCGAGGTAGAATTCATAGTGCTCCTATCTTAGTCTTCCACCCTACTGGAGATGGACGGACGCTGCCATAATCTGGCCTCCGCGGTTGGAGCAATGTTGGATCTTGGTATGCAGGATAAGGCGTATAACCTACTACGGAAACAACTTCGACCAAAAGAAGTAAGGGGAGGGGACATTATCCGCTTCCGTAAAGTTTGAAATGCGGTTGATATGCATTGAGGTAATCGAATGTGAGCAATTTCCGACTTATCACAATAAGCCAGTCTCGAACGTAATACCTCTGGTTAGTCTAGGAAGATTGAATAGCACGCAAAAGGTAGGAAGTTGGAATGTTAAACATTTTACTATTGGAGGCTAGCTGCTTGCAGCTCGTGTATTAATCATTCTACGATCACATTGGTTACAAAGTCAGAAGAGAATATGAAGATACTGGTAATCATTTGGCGCAAATTTCCAATGTGCTATATATTTTTGTCGTTGCCATCCCAGACTGTAAGATTAGAGGTTTCAAGCTCCTCAAGTATTCGGGACTTCCAATCCAGCGTAGAAAATTTAGTGCATTAAATCTCATTTCAGCCCCGTCTCGGCCGGCCACCTCTGAATTGGGACATCCGATATCAGATGCTTCCTTCCAGTGGCAAATAAATGTGAATGTCGTCTCCGATAGTTCCTCCAAAAGTCCCTCGGGCGCCGACACGTATATTAAAGCGTTTAATCTCCCAGAGAGGGGTGATTCTTTTTCTTTCCCCAGGAAGAGCCGCAGAACCCAGTACGTCGGTCAACTAAGGAAGCTGTGAGCCTTATTAGAGTTATGACTCGATTGAAGAGATGTGAAGTAGGGGGGAGCTCGAGGGAATGGTGGAACAATATCGTTGATGAGCTTTACTTGGATGTGGTGAGTTAGTCTATTTTCATGCTCCTGTAGTGAGAGCATCAACCTCAGATATCTGGTTTCGCCGAGTTGAACGCCCAGCAGTCCCTTTGGCTTCTACATGCTATTGCCCTGGGAGGCGCAATGAGAGTTTGTCCCACCAAGGAGTTGAAAAGAGAAGTTGTGCCTCTGTTGATGACGGAGGTCCTCAGAGAGATACGTGAGTTTACGCTGTCCCTCATTATTTTGCTTCGTGCCCCGTCTGGTGCCGCTTTAAAGAACACGTACATGCCATAGTCCGTCGAACCAATTCTTTCAGGAACACTTCCCCCGGAGACTGTCGCCTTTGCTCTTCGCTCCTGTGTGAAGTTGCAATATTGGGACTCGGATTTCCTTGCTGGCGCCTCTAAAGTCTTTCTTGACAAAATGGAGGAGTAAGCTCTCTGCCCGTTAAGTGACATTCTGGCTCTGAAAAGGGAGTTTCGCGAAATTCTCAGCTATTTCTCGGCTGACAAAGGGAGTCTTACGGTGATGGACCTGATTGATCACCGTGATTTTCTGGTAGTATATGGGTAATTCATGAACTGATGATTCGATAAAATTAACGAACTCCAGGGAGGTACATGGATCGTTAGGAGGCTACCGCATTCAATTCGAGGAGGCAGTTTGTGCATCGTCGATCTGAAGCGTTCAGAGAAGTGAAGCTAGAGGCTTACCAGGCACGAGGGTTACTTCGCGGATCTGACAGTATCACCAATGCGGAGATACATTGAAATTTTGCAAGGAAATATGTTCCTTCACCTAAGGGAGACATCAAATGCATTCCCTCTGGAAAAATGCAATTTTTCATCTGCGACTCCATGTTTCCCATCTCTTCTCGAACAGGAAGAGTCGAACAACCCATGTATACAGTGTGTTCGATTTTGATAGTCCAAAATGAAAAAACTTCATAATTTCACCAATTCAGGGGCTAAGAACATGAAACTTCCGTGAATGATAAGTCCCGAGCATGAGAAAACATTTTATGTGTATTGTTATAATCGATCACGAACCGTTACAGAGTTAGGGCAAGCGAGATTTTTTACACCTCTGCGCGCTGTCCAAATTCGATAGTCCAAAGTTACTTTGAACACACATGGGACTCGGCAAGCTCCTCCATAAAATGCTTGGAACTTATCATTCTCGAACGTTCCATTTTCTTAGTCCCTGAATTGATGAAATTACGAAGTTTTTTCCATTATGGACTATCAAAATCGAACACACTGTATATCATTTCAAGTTGACAGTTACCCAGCGAGAGCCCTTTCATCGTGCCTTTGGGCGCTCACTCGAGCTGGCTTGGACTCCAGAGAAGTGGCGGAAAAAGCAGTGTTGTGTGCAAGAGACAGGGTCATGGAAATGACTCCTAGAGATGCCACGACTACTGTGTGGGCTCTGGTGAGTGCCGAGGGGACTCTCAAACGTTTCTGATTCGATGGCGTTCTACTTACCTCTGTCCTCGAATCTGAGGGACTCGCGAACAGCAGCTTCGAGGTCTATGAGAGAAGTTTCTGCCGATGAGATGTAGGTAGTGATTCCCTGAACCCAACGTCGCAATAAGGTGCCTTGGCGCGGTAGTAAGTGTTTTCTTGGTTGAACCAAACGCTTTGAGCTTTGTGCATCTTCTGATATTGTCACTGAACGATTGTTATTTTATCGCTGCTCTTGTCTATTCAAAGGGAGATCTCCGATTTACATCGTCAAAAAATTAATCCATTTTTCTGTCATTGTATAACCGTAACTACTGTCTTTCAAAGCAGTAATAGTGATTGGGAAAGCTCAGTGAAGTGCAGCATCGCGCAATAATTTTGTTTAGGCCCGAGCCCGATTTAGAGCAGATGCATTAAAGTATTTGACGCCGATGTTATCCCGATGTATTCGAGAAAAGAACATAACATCAACCGACAAAGCGATGTTATTGTGGACCATTGCCGAGTGAGAGATTTCCTAGGATCCTTCTGATAGTCATGTGATAGTGTATCCATGCATCTTGTGGGCTTATTACTTTATAGAATACCATATTACCATTCACACCTGAGGTATTAATTATACCGTACCATGTATAGGTTGATCGCTGCTAGTGTAAGCAAAGGTATAAGACTGTTGCTGATGAATACTGAAAGACTTCCGACTGGGGAGATGTGTACTGTTTTAATTGGCGAGTTGATTTCTCCGTGGATGTTTTTAATGAAACGTTCAATTACGTTCGGATTCATTGGGAGAGTGAATATCGAATGGTGTTCCTACAGAGTGAGCTTCTATTAGACCTCTAACATCTACGGTGGAGCCTGGACAGCAGGCTAGCTGCGCTTCTCACATTTCTCCTATGACGTATTTTGAACACCGTTTCCCTTGATAACTTCTGATAATGCTATATCTCAGGCACAGCTCGGATGGTCTCCTGGAGGACCCTCCTTGGGACGACTTCTCCATGTTGGCTGAAGCAATAACCAAGGACCTCCAAACAACACTAATTAATGATCAATTCAACAACTCGGACATCCTGGTTTTACTTCTATCGTATTCTTATTACATCTGCCCCCTTGGCATACCATGTTTCGTTGAAGGTACTCGAGACTGTCCCAATGTGGGAGAAGTCCAGAGGATTCCAAACCGGCAGTATTGGCTTTGCATCGAGCATTGTAAGTGTAGCTTTATTTAGTGTTCGTCATCGGCTGCCTTTTTTCACGCAAATAACCTGCTCCGCGTCCTTCCAGTCTACACGTTTGAGCCTTAGTTGAATTCTTGAAATTTTTTTCATCGGTCATGGCACGGTTGCCGGCCGCAGCAATGTGCTACCATTGCTCGTGCTATTGAGTGTTCGTCATTGAACCCCAGTGACGTCCCTGGAAATTGAGCGCGACTCGGTGATTTCGGTTTTATCTTCTCGGTTTTACATACAAGATATATTCCCGGCACCTGGGCAGCTGGGTTCGACTTCCTCCGTACACCAAATGTTAACATTAATAACTTAATAACCGTTTTCCTGTAACTCATCTCTTATATGCGTTTTCTGTCAGTTACGGCCGAGCTAATAGCCTGGACGTATCCAGTCTGTGCTTTGGCTGGTTCCTTATAGCGGTCTCGGAACTATCCGACCCTGCGCTGCAAGGACCTATTGCAATGGCCGCAGCTCATAAGGTGAAGAATTCTTACCATCAGCGTCCTACTTTTCCACGATTACTTTATCACGATTACAAACCTTAGTCATGCTGAGAATTCGAGATTCAATCGGAAAACATCAAATTGCTTTCCGAGGGACGACTAAGTGGGAGCTCCTTCTAGACTATTCCTATTTCTCATTGAGCTCGCTTTGTCTCATCATCCTGTCCAACTTTGGAGTCCTTCAGGTATCTCAGCTGAAGGTGTCACTCAGCCCGCAAGATGCCTCTAATATCATCTTAGCTCTGCAGAAATCCTCAGGTGAGATTTTCTTAAGCGTTTCTCCTCTGAACTGAGCGAAATGCATCATCTCTTGGAGCTTATTAAACTGTTCAGTGGATACCAGCAACTTCGAAGGCCCTCAGATTTGGAGTGCGAACCTGTCTTCATTCGCGTTTGTAGTTCTTACTGCGATCCGCTCGAAAATGGGATATCTCCTGGAATACGATTGACCGCACTTTAATATGTGTCTAGAGACTTCCCATACCTGAGGTATGGGCAAGTTCAACCCCAGGTGAGGTATGATACCTCACCTGGGGTTGAACTTGATGATCTCCGAAAGCTTATGCAGCCTTGCAGCATTTCTGGATCGCAATTCTCAGCGCGGGTCTGGCGGTTGTTCAAATTCATTCTTCGGCACCGGCATTCGTCAAGAGCAATACAGAACGTGCTGTTGTTGCGCGGATATCGGTCGTATGGCGCAACCAACCAAGATATTCTAATTCGCTTCAGGAATCGATGAAATTGAGAAATTAATAAGAGAGCCGCTACGGGCGGCATGTCTGAAAGCAATTGTCGATGAACCTCTACTCAAAGCTGATAACGGTGAGGCGCCAGTCCCGTGGTTAGTAGTTCATCTTCGTAACTTCAGCGGCTCTGTGCGACCATTTGCTCACTATGGCGATTGCTGGACCGGAAGCGCTACGGCTTCATACCGACGAGGTGAAGAGGATTGTTGCTGCGTTGGGCTCACGTATGAAAGAGTTCTCACCACAGCAGCAAGTCAGGTAGGAACAAATTTGGGGGGAGTTTAAGGGAGCCTGGCGGTTCAACTGTCAGGTGCTTTATGAGCCTTACGAAGATGTTGCGGCGGCATGGTAAAAGTACGGAGTGCAGGCTTCTGGATACTATAACGGAGGTGGCGTCTCAACTGGCGGCACCGGTGAAATATTCTAGCGCTGTGTAACGGGGATTACAGATCACCACGAGTTCGGCGAAAAGAAGCAAATAGGATGCGTCTCAGGGGGGTATCGTTTCGACTGTCGACACTGTCGAAAACCCGGCAAGACTGGTTTTGTGCGCAGGTTCAATCCCTACTTCTATCAACTTTATCGAATACCCGGCCTAAAGGTAACTGGGTGTGATATGATGCTTCCGCGGCATCATGTGAAACAGGTTCAGATCTCCTAGGCATGTGTTGGTCTCAACTTCAACTTAACCAATACTTCAGTCGTAGCGGGGAACCGCAGAGTGAAGTGGGTCGAAGGTAGGGATCCATAATTTCGTGTGGAAGGTCTGAAGCAGATTTCTGAGTCGACTGCGAAGGGCAATTCATCATGCAGTTGACCAGAGGAGAATTCCATGGCCGGAGCTCTGTGATAATATACAGGTATTCAGAGACCAGTGGTCGCTGGATAGATAAACTCAATCGATACCTTTTTATTGAGTGCAATATTCTCCTTCACTAAGTGGAGCTCGGCCATTTCTGCTTGGCTCTACACTTGACCATTTCCTAGTTTTTCCCTTCAGCTGCTGCATAGTGCTGGTGTGTTCGACAGCCTGTCTTACGAAGCCAGAAGTGAACTGTGGCGATCGGCTTCCTATCGCCAGAAAAAAGGTGTGCCGCGACCAGAGAAGAAGAGAGATATGCTTGGAGCGGCTGTGGTGAGTTGCTCTTGCAGCCGAGCTGATAATTGATGGAATTTCATAGGACCCTCGGAGTGGCCTGAAAGGCTTGCACAAGAAGTTCCGGACGCCAGCAGCGAACAAGTGACGTTCTCGATTTGGGCTGCTCGCGTGAAGTATTTAGTGCTTCAGACATTCACATTTCCAAATATCTGAGAGTAAACTAGTCGAAGAGAAGACCGAACCAGATGAAGAGGAGTTGTTTGATAAGGTTCGCGAATCTAGGGTGCTCGCCGGAGTGTGATCTAATTCTCGATTCTCAGGACCGAATATATGGTGGAATGCAGCCCTCTGGTAGGATTCCAGCTCAGTCATTCATAGAACAAGTTCGTCGAATAAAAGAACAAGAGAGGAAGTCTTAGTTTATCATATTTTATCACCTTGCATGTTGCTTCCCATCGACCGCTTTATTTGTTTCCGAATGTTTCTGGAATTATCCGAGGATTTAGTTGAAGCCGCGTTGAGTGTTGAAGTACTTGTTGACTTATCAATAACGCAAGTCAAGATAAATATAACCAACAAGATGAATACCAATAATTACCAACAATTTGGGATTGTAGTAAAAGTAGGATCGTACAGTTGGTATAGATACGTAATAACTTATCCGAGAATAAGTATAAAAGTTTTTAACGATCTTCTAAAAAACCTACGTGCAACAGCTGTAGTCCTAAGATTTTCGGCTCGTTCTGATCATTTCGACGCAGAATATACAATTTTGATCAACTTGTACAATAAACGCGATTGCACTGGAGATAATTGGAGTCAAGCTCCAGCCCCTCGCTTAATACTCAGTGAATGGCATCCCTGCGTAGGCCTGTGTAATGCGAGTCACTGGCCGAAGCCGATCTATTTCGCGAACTAAGCTGTAGCCGCCAGGCTTTTATCACTGAACATGTAACAATTTACATGGAACATCATCAGCGTTGTATGATACCTTGTCCGCCCACTTCGCATCTTATACCACTGTCGGGGTATTAGTGGTTGTTGACGTAGTTGTTGCCCGCTTGGGAACTGTGTTGCTCCTGGTCGATCTCATAGTAACCCAACACTATCTTCTTGAGTGATAATGGCGATAACAGTGGAGGGATTAAAGGGAAAATTCTATTCTAACCAACTAATCTATGTACTTGCGCGTCCTTTAGCTACAAATGGGAAGTGCAAGGAAGTACAAGTAAACAAGTCGGAATCCGCGCACAGCAACAACTGATCAAGACAACCATCAAGACAATTCTGCGAGCCTAGCAACAGATAGAATTCTTGACTTGTTGTATACAATGAACCAAGCTCTGAGTTGAAATGCCTAGCATGAGGTGCATCGAGACGTTTCAACGCCACTACACGGTGTAGTCTACACCTAATCTGTACTTACATGTATTAGGGTCGCATATAGCGTCCCTTGCATAAAGTCGACCACGTCGACGGCACCATCAAGAAACACATGTGAATATTGGCTATTCTTCTTGGCTCGGTGGGTATTATACCAACCGGGCTCAGCCCGAGTGGTGCTGCTTACTGCGGTTAACGCAACCGCGATTCGCGGAATCAAAAACTGAAACTGTCACAATCTGCACGCGCCGAATTTTATGTCATTTCTAATGCAATCAAAAGGACCTCAACATATAGACACGACAGGCATCTAGGGAATATGGAGAAGCAACGTTCATCAATAGTCTATCAACCAACAGGGCTCGAGCCAACACGTACTCTTAGAGCACTGCTCTATCTACTTCGAAGTCATATTGGAAAAGTCTGCTACTGCAAGGATCCAATCTCCAACGCTGCAACGGGACAGTCACCCAAGAAAGCAGCTCTTGCAGCGTCGTAGGCAGCCACGGCCAGTAGGCCGAAATGAAGAATATTTCCTGCGTTGTACCATCAGCTGATGTCCGCAAGCCTACTAAGCCAGGATCTATTTTCACAAGACAGTATGAGGCAGTGACTGGCGCGAAGTGCGCCTGTAAGCCAGGGGGAACCCAGTTGTCTCGGCTTTATTCAGGGAGTCTCCATGAGCTGAAGGATCACCACGTTGCCGTCATTCCAGTGTGGTCATTTCAGCTGAAAGTGGTTGTCACGGGCGACTAGTTTGAAGCCCGTTGAGCTCCTGTTGAGGATTTTGTCCAAGGATCTTTAACATTCGTAGCTACGCCCGGGCGCAATATAAGTGCGTGACGCCTTGTTTCAAATTCCTTACGAAGACTCTTCATTGAAGCACAAGGCGAAAGAATCAACTATGTCCACCACCTTGTAGTATACCCTTTCATAAAGTTCCCTTCTCGGATTAACATAATGAGCCCTCATTTGGCGCTATTCTTCCTTGGGATCACTACCGGAGCTGGCGAGACTGCTTATGGCTTCCTTGAGGCCAATGG